>MU225693.1:1502127-1539784 GCA_018584345.1 Thuja plicata
TATAGAACATCATTTGTCTTATTCTTTCCATCCAAGGTGATGGAACCTCTACCTATGATAGGTTTAGGAGTGTTATCTCCAAATCTAACCATACCACCTTTGTATTTGTCTAGATGAACAAATCTATTTTTGTCACATGTCATGTGGTGTGAGCATCCACTGTCAATAATCCAATCAGTTCTAACATCTGCTTTGGAAATTAAGGCTAATTCATGATCTTCTTCTTTATCTTCAATGTCCATATCTTCGAGCATACTTTCCATGTCTTTAAGGGCAATGAATCCAAATTCATCTTCTCCTGAATCTTCACCAGTTACACCTTCTTCAGCATGGTAGCATTCTTTTCTATACTTAGGTTTGTAATCAGATCTAAACTTCTTGACTCTTATGGGACACTTAGATGCAAAGTGACCAATCTTATTACAAGAAAAACACTTGAATGGAAGTTGCCCTTCATACTTTCCTTTTCCTTTCTTTTCTCTTTTAGCAATCATGGAAATTATCTCTTCTAGTTCTTCATCAGTTTCTTCATTCTCATTATGACTAGAGATGTGTGAGGATTTCTTACCGTGGATTGAAGCTTTGAAGGCTGTTTCATTCTTGGGCTCAGTCTTCAATCTTGATAGCTCAAATACAGAAAGTTTTCTTATCAAAGTCTCTCTCTTGAAGTCTTGTGAAAATTGCATAGTTTCTTCTAAAATACTAATTTTGTTTTCATAGTCTGATGTCAAGGTGATTAATAACTTATCCATTATATCTGCTTCTGATATTTCTCCTCCATTGTTTTTGATTCCAAATATTGCTTCATTTATCCTCCAATTATAAGCTCGAATGTTCTCTTCAGGAAACATCTCAAGGCTGTTTTATTTCTTCTTCCATGTCTTACTGCGTGCATTCTTTCCTTGAACATCTCCTTCAAACATGTCTTCTAAATACTTCCATATGATATATGCTCTGTCAATCTTCTTGATTTTTGAAAATTCACTATCAGATAAGGCACTGATTAGGGCTTCTTTAGCAATTTCATTATTGGTAAATGTTTCCTTCTATCTTCTGGTAGCATCATCCTTTGCAAGGTCTTTCAAAGATGGAATTACAACCTCTTGTGTAGCAATCTCAAAGATCTCAAATCCAATGCACTGTAGATGTGTTATCATTTTGTTCTTCCAATCCAAATATTTCTCTCCATTGAACTTAGGGATGTCTTTCCTAAAGTATGCCATCTTAATCTACCTTAAGATGTTAGGATTCTTCTCCAAGGCACTTGGCTCTGATACCAATTGTTAGAATACTTCAGGGACAACTGAGAGGGGGGGTGAATCAGTTGTCAGCAACTTTAAATATTTTATACTTATTAATTCTATCTGATATAAATTAAATGCACATTCAAATAACACATTGCACAACACATCAATTTGATTATGGGGAAACCAAATGGTAAAAACCCCGATGGGAATTAGTACCCACAAAGAACTATATTGTTTATAGTAATCCCTGTTAAAAGATATTTCAACCCTGTTAGGAGTTGTACAATACAATGTAGTAGTATAGTTGACCTGGTTAAGGGTCAGACCCTGTTAGGAGTCTTTTATAATAACCCTGTTAGGGGTGGTGGACTCATTGTCCAAGGACTCACTATCCAAGTGGTGAAGGCTACAACCTTCTGGATAAATGATACACACTGTATCAACAAGATGAACTGCTATATGTGACACTGCTTGTCTAATCAATTCCTTTTATGCACCAATGCTTTAACCTCTTGTAAAGCAATATAACAATCTAATCTTCATTTTGAATTCTTCAACATAAACATCTATATTATCAACATATCATAAATATAGCTCTGTTGTATCAACACTCTGCTCTGCTTGTCAATCTCTGGCTTTCGCAACTCTTCTTCAAATGACCTTGTATAAATATATACACCAAGTATGAGATCATGGGACCTGTTAGACAACTCTTCATAACATCTTTGTCAGCTCTATTAATCCTTCAAGCATAATAACAACCGCGCAAGTCAATGCTGAATAGACGCATCACTTCACTAAGTCGGCTTCACCAAATTGGCCATAACATTGCAATATTCTTGAAACATGTTTGGCACTTTTAGATTAACATTAATAACTCATAACTCATCATGAATATACATACGCATATCCTAAAGATAGGCACAACTCGATCAACACATTACATATGTTGGCCTTAAACCGTTATTCCTCCAGAACTGTAACCGTCAATAACAAAATTACATATCTTTACTGAAACTTCATATTTGGGTCTGCATGTATGAACATAGCATATTAAACATGTGTTCAACAAGTATCTATCCACACTAGTCTTCATGTCATCATATGGATAAGTACATACAAAAGTATTATTGTGTATTATATGTTGTTATCAATGACAAACATACAATCAATCAACTGTTTAGAATTAAATCTCCAACATAATGTACCTTATGGTTTTCCCCCAATGAGAGATATCAATCATTGTATAGATCTGATTCCTGGAACTAGTTTTTTGAATAAAGCACCACATCGATTAACACCTACTAAAAATGAAGAGCTTAACTGACAAGTTCATGAATTATTGAACAAAGGCTTGATCTGAGAAAGTTTGAGTCCATGTATAGTACTTGTTGTATTAGCACCTAAGAAGAATGGAGTATGGAGAATGTGCACTAATTCCAAAGAAATTAATAAGATCATAGTAAAGTATAGGTTTCCTATACCAAGAATGGATGACATCATGGATTGTTTGAGTGGAGCAAGGTATTTTACCAAAATTGATTTGAAAAGTGGATATCATCAGATCAGAATCAGAGAAGGTAATGAATGGAAGACTGCTTACAAGACAAAGGAAGGTTTGTATGAGTGGTTGGTTATGCCCTTTGATTTAAATAATGCACTAAGTACATTTATGAGGTTAATGAATGAAGTTTTGAAGAAATTATTTTAAAAATGTGTGATTGTATACTTGGATGATATTTTGATGTTCAGTACGACTAAAGAAGAGCATTTGATGCATATAAGGCAAGTGTTGCAGAGATTGAAAGAGGAAAAGTTGCTAATAAATCTGAAGAAATATTCCTTTATAAAAGAAGAGCTTGTATATTTGGGTTTTGTGATTTCAAATGATGGTTTGAAGATGGATCTAGAGAAGGTTGAAGCTATATTGAGTTGGCCTACACCTAAAAATGTCACTAAGGTAAGATCATTTCATAGATTGGCAAGTTTTTACAGGGAATTTATCAGAAATTTCAGTTCTATTTGTAATTCTATGACTGATACAATGAGAGGAGACAAAAGAGAATTCAAATGGACACATGAAGCTGATAAGAGTTTTGAGACTTTGAAACTAAAATTTGTTGAGTTACTTGTGTTATCCTTACCTGATTTCAATAAGGTATTTCAAGTTGAATGTGATGCAAGTGGTAGTGTAATTGGAGTTGTGTTGACTCAAGTAGGTAAACCGGTTGCTTTCTTTAGTGAGAAGTTGAATGATGCAAAGATGAAATATTTTATCTATGATCAAGAGTTCTATGCTATTGTGTAAGCTATGAATAAGTGGAGACATTATTTTTTATTTGATGCCAAATGAATTTGTGTTGTATACTGATCATAAGGATTTACAATATTTGGGTAGTCAAAATAAGTTGAATTAGAGACATATGAAATGGGTGGAGTATTTGCAGAGTTTTACATTTGTGATTAAGCATAAGAGTGGAGTATCTAATAGAGTTGTTGATGCATTAAGTAGAAGAAGATATTTATTGACTCAAATGAGAATTGAAGTTCTTGGTTTTGATGACATGAAGAATTTATATGAAAGTGATCCTGATTTTTTAGAGCAGTGGAAAGTGTGTAGAGAACCTAATTCAAATCAATAAAGTAAGTATGAATAATTTTTCATTCAGGAAGATATGTTGTTCAAAGGTATTCAGTTGTGTATATCGAGAGGATCAATGAGAAATGATTTGATAAAAGAGAAACATAGTAGTGGATTGGCTGGACACTTTGGTATTGATAAAACATTGAGTTTGCTGAAGGAGAGGTACTTTTGGCCTTAGTTGTATAAGGATGTTCAAATATTTGTGAAAATTTGTGGAGTTTTTCAAGTTGCAAAGGGAGTGAGTCATAATACTAGTTTTTATACATTGATTACTGTTCCTGAGAAACCTCGGAGTGATATCAACATGGATTTTGTTCTTGGCTTACCTAGGACAGCAAGAGGTAATGATTCTATATTTTTTTTTGTGGATAGATTTTCTAAGATGATACATTTCATACCATGTAAGAAAACATTAGATGGAGTACACATAGCAGATCTTTTCTTTAAGGAAATTGTCAAATTACATGGATTACCAAGGAGTATCATCTTTGATCAAGATAGTAAATTTGTTAGCTATTTTTTGAGAACACTTTGGAAAAATTTGGATACTGAGTTGAATTTTATCTCTGCATTTCATCCATAGACTGATAGACAAACAGAGGTTGTAAACCAAAGTTTGGGTAATTTTTTTAGATTCTTAGTTGGAGACACCCAAGCAATTGGGATTTGATGCTGGCACAAGCAAAATTTGCATACAATAGTTCATTGAATAGAAGTACTGGAAAGACACCTTTTGAGATTGTTCATGGAATAAAACTGAGAGGTATATCATATTTGAGAGATATTGTTGGAGAAGAGAAAATAAGTGTCGAAGTAGAAGAATTTGCAAAATTTATGAAGACATTGCATGAAGATGTAAAATAGAAGCTGGATAAAAGTAATCATAAATACAAAGACAATGTAGATAGATCAAGAAGACATAAAAAATTTGAAGTTGGTGATGTTGTAATGGTTCATTTTAAGAAAGGCAGATTTCCTATTAGAACATATGGTAAAATGAAGATGAAGAAATTTGGTCCTTGCAAAATACTGAGAATATTTGACAGTGAAAATTCTTATAAAGTTGAATTACCTAATGACATGGATATATCACCTATATTCAATACTTTAGACTTGTATAAATATCATGAACCTGATGAAGAAGTGACACTACCATATGATTATCATAACAAGTAGATAGAGGAAGTTGAAAATATTTTGAAACAAAGAGTTGGCAAAAGCACAAGATGAAAGGAATACATGGAATATCTGGTAAAGTGGAAGAAAAAACCGATTGAGGACTCATCTTGGATTTCTCAATCTAAGTTGGATTACTTTCAGGTTGGACATGATACATGATTCATGAAATCATTTTATTGCAACCCCGGGTGTCTGATGTAGGAGCATCTTGGCTCATTGGCAATCCTGCACAACCAAAAAGATGTTCATTTATAGTTATTTACTTTATTCTCTTTCGCTTAGGTTCTGTTGCTTGGGCATGCCTATTTTCTATTTCTCAGGTTGTTCTTTGCCCGAGTCACTCTGTTGCTTGGTCATGCTTTTCCTGAGATTCTTATTTTGGGAGTTAGATATTTGGATGACTTCTTCAATTAACTTTTGTTGATGAATTGATTTGGGGTCTCTCATTGGGATCTGTGTGGACCTAAATCTAGGTCTCTCTTATGGATTTGAGCGCTAACCTCTTTGGTGGACTCTTTTATATATTCTTTTATATTTTCTTATTTTAGGTAGAAATCTTAGAGAAAGAAAGAAAATGTTTAGATATTGAGATCAAAGGTCTATGATCTCTGTTGTATGAAAATCTTATTGTAATTCATTTAATATATGGCCAAAACTGGGAAGGCCTTACAGCCTGGCACATAATGATTTTGATCAAGTTAATATAAAGGATATCTATATTTTCTTCTCTCACTATGTTGTTTGGCTTCTGCATTGGCTCTAAAAGGTGGTTTGGAGGTTGGGAGAGTCTTTGAATCCTTCTCCTTCCTCTCCTTACATCACCTCCTCTTCCTGGTCCTTTCCCTCTTCCTCTCCCTCTCTGATATCTATTATTTTGATCGTGATGGTTAAAGAAATTATTTCCCCTCTAATTCTAACTACTAGTAGAGTCACCATTCTTCTTATGATCTTCATTTTGGCCTCCATAAGATCATCCATTGGTCTTTCCACCATGACCTCTCCCATTTTTCTTGTTCTCAAACTTCTTGTTTAGTTTTTCCTCTACCTTCAAAGAAAAATGATATTCATCCTCAATGGTAGAATTTATTACTTTTATCAAATCTTCTTGAATACTAGGATTTAATCCATGTATGTAATGGGAAACCTTCTCCTTTTTAGCTTCATAATGGATCATTCTAATAACCTCACTCTATAGAAATTTTTGTATATTCTTGAATAGATTTTCTCGCTTTCTTCAACCCTTGTATTTTCTTCAACAAATCAAGCTCATAGTCGAGAGGAATAAATTGTCTCTTAAATTTATCCAACATCTAACCCCATATTTTTATATTCTCCTTCCCTCTTGTGTTTCTCTCCAATTGAAATTATTTCCACCAAATTCTAGCATGACCATTCATCTTTGCCTTTACAAACCTAACTCTCTCAGGATCCTATACTTCTTCATACTCAAAATACTCTTCCATATCACTGATCCAATCGATCAAATCTTTTGGATTAAGATTTCCATAGACTATGGAAACTTAAATATTTGGCCTCTTTCCAATCTTGGAAAGGGCCCTTAAAAGCATATCCTCATCGGGATTTATGACAACTTCTTTCTCCTCTTCAAACTATTCTTCTTCTTTAGACTCATCCCCACTTTCATCACTTTCTATAATATTTGTTCATCTTTATAGTTGCTCTTGTAGTTCTTGCACTTGTCTCAGGAGGGCTCTCAATCCCTCTTATATCACCCCATGATTCCTTTGTGGAGGAATTTTTCCTCACTTATCTCTCAAACCCACAACCACGGTCTCAATGTAAACTGCCTCATGTTAGGCAATCTGTTTATACACTCAGGAACTTTTTATCTAATACCACCTGATGAAGGGTCACTCCACCCTTACCAACTTAAAACCAAAGACAAAACAACATGGAGGAAAAGAGAGATTAAATTTCTTCATAAATTATGGATTGATAACACTTAAAGGTGATGACAATGCTTCCAAATGCTTGAGGATGAAATCCTTGCAACTACTTGAAAGAGATCACTACACTTATTACGATATGAGACTATTACAAACACTCTCCAAAGATAACCAAAAAATAACACAAGAACAACTTAAGAAATGCAAGAGAAAATATCAAATCTATATTATTCCATTAGAAATAAATATTTCACCACTTCTACAACATTAGCCAAGTTGTCAATCAAATACTCAAACTAGAGCTCACAAGCTTACAACTTCTTAACGATATAATCATTTCTTCTTGAGGATATTACAAAAACTCCAACAACCTTTTGTACAATTGATTTCCATGAGTATATATAGTACTTCCCACTCAAGAGATTACAAATACAATCAATGTGGGATAAAAGGTAGGTGTAACTACCTTGCTACAAATATTAAATGCATGTTATAATTTAATAAATGACTGAAGTATTTAATTAAATATGAACTTACCATAGACTTCTAAAATGCCACCTATGCCCTGTTAGGGTTTTATCTTGCAGGGCCTCTAAAGATGCTTGAATACTTAAATAACTCTATGACTCCCAATGCCTATGATGCTCTGACTCAAGTAAGAGAAACCACTAATTGATGAGGTATTTTGATAATCACTGGGGATACCTATTATCACCTCCTTTTTTGAGATCCATTGAATCAGGCAGGTTTTACCTATGATTGATTACTGGCTTGACAGTATCTTTAGAGTGGATTTTAATTATGTGTTGAATGCTCTGTTCTTATATGGATATATAAATGACAATGCAGATAAATATGACTATTCTGAGAAAAATATTGACAATCCAAATTATTATCTTAATAATGACAGACAACAACATAATAAGGAATTTCATCTTTCTTTCCTTTTACAATTCTTATGAATTGAGGAGGAATAACCTATTGGATTTACTCTTTAAGAAATCAACAAACTTCAACTGTAATCACTGTGAATATAATTGATTTTACATATATACTCTGAAGGTAATTGATTTTGAATAGTATTAGATGTTTTGGATGATGATGGATTACCAAACAAGTTCCTAGATCAGTGCCTATCCTTAGGCTTATAGAATCAATAGATATAAATCCACAGAGATATATAAAATAGAATACTATAAGATGCCTTGCAACCTACATGCAACTTAGGTAAAGTGCCTTACAAACTACCCTATCACTCCCACAATGTAGTATCAAATCCTTAATTACTGTTGTACTCTCTGAAATCACTCACAAAATTTAATTCCCCCCTTAGAAGAAACTTGCAAATAATTGGATGGCTACCTTATAGCTAATATGTTTAACATGCCTTAAAAATTAAACATAAAAGAGATATAATAAACAAAGAGACAACAAAAATATGGAATAAAGTTGCACTATATTTTATTCATATATTTTTGTTTCAGTACATAAAAAAGGCTAAAAAGCTAAAAAACACAGACTAAAATTTAGAAAGTTTGGCTTGCCAATATATTTTATCTCTCAAAAATATTAAAATTTTATCTATTTATAGGTCTTAAACCATCTTGGAATCCTTAAAGAAAGGATGCAACAAGCTTCAGATGGTTTAAGGAACCTAACCCTAAAAGTATAGAAACATGAATGTTCAAGCAGTGGGAAGATAAGAACAAGGGATGAAATCTGTTCTTCTTTTGTCTTCATATGAATTATGGTGCCTTTGTCTAATAGTGTTTAGGATAGTATCTAATATTTGTACTAAGACCAAGTGACCACCATTTCAGGCTAACCTACACTTGTCTTTCATAATTACTAACCTCCATGTGCTCAATGATTAGGCACCAAGTGTTCCTCTCTACTCTTCATCCAGGACCTCTTCTTCTATCTCAATAGGCTTCTTCTTCTTTGGTTTTGTCATTAAATCACACGTTGTCACATCCTCCTCTGTAGGCTAATTGAAGCTCTGAATACTCTACATTTTTCCTTTGTGCCTTTCCCATCTGACATCAATTATACTTTTGACATCAAGTAAGAATTTATTAATGTTAGTTTCTACCTTGAAAGCATCTCTGATATCACAATATGGGCATGTCTCATATCACAGCATCACAGTATTCACAGTATGGGAATCTCTAATATCATAGTATTCATCTTCCAATATGTTGTCATTTTCCCTTTTGTTCTATGTAGATCCAGGCAACAGCTTCAAAAACTCATCAGAGAAGTTCCTTCTTCCCTTGGAATCTTCATCTACTTCATCACTCTTCCCACTGGTAGATGCCACACTAACTGCTTTACTCATTTTTTTTTGTTTTCACTTCTCTTTCACCGATATTGAAACAAATCTTCTCTTAGGACTCCTTACTCTTCTTTGTGCACTGAAGATAATTCAAGAACTTTGAAAACTGAAGAATCACCCTGAAATTGATCAATTCTTGCTTCTTGGACACATAAAACCTAGCAAATTCTCCGCTCTGAAATTCTGGATGTATGATGAATGAAAATAAACCTGATATCATCCCTTTATGGTAACTTTACAAAGTACTTAGCTCATCATTGAAGAATCAATCAATTTTGCCTTCAAGTTTACATGTTGTGGTATTAATTGAATTCCTAGTCGTAGCTCATGAATGTGACAGGAAAACAAATTCATATGAGTACATTTTCAGAAAAACCCTTATAAAATTTGAACAAAATGACATGTTTTGATATGATTGGTTCTTGACCAGACATCTCAACTACCTTTTCCACACAGTAATTAATCTCCTATATTTTTATTGGATGATGAATCTCTATATTGTCATGTCAGCAACTAAAACTTATTATCACTTTTCATATTTGCCGACCAAGTGACTATGCATTATCTCTTTGTCGCTGATCAAATCTCTTAACTCTCAATTCTTCTGGAGATCTAGTGAATATATGATTCTCTTCATCTTAGCTTAACCATGATTAAATTCTGGTGATCACGTGACCAAATAAATCCAAGTCGCTTGTAGAATTTCCTAACTCAGATTTTATTCAGAGACCCCGTGACCACGGTTACTTTTCATCTATTAAGCTCTTATTGCTAAGTCTCTGAATGTTCTTTCCACTTTAGGAGACCCCGCGACTACCCTTAGTCACCCAATCGCTAAATAAAACTGCTCTTTAATATTTCCTTTGGAGACTTCGTGACATAGCCTATGAAACTTTATCACATCATTTTAATTTTAATTCGGAGACTACGCAACTAAAGCTAATCTCATTGTCGCGAGAACATTTTACTCTATGAAAATTTTATAGAGACTCAATGACTACCGTTTATCATATTCTACATCTGATGGCTCCGCTAAGTTGCTAAATATATTTTGGAAACCCTAAATCATTTGGAGACCACGCGACAATATAAAAATACATACCTTTACATATTTTAGTCTCTTAATCGCCAAATGATATTTTCCTTTTGGTACACCACATGACTGATACACTTTGTTTTATTCACTATGGACATGTGTCTCATCTTATTTGTTTGTCTCTAAATTGTTGAAAATATGTTGACTTACCATGTTTGACAAGCGACTACTCGACCACCATATATTTCAATCAATTTGCGGTTTGTCACCAAGTCTCTAAACCTTTTACTTAACTAACTTTTAAATTGGAGACATGGCGATAGGAGATTTTAAACTTATCACTAACTATGTTCTGATCTGGAGACCCCATGACTTAACCACTTGCCTCCACGTCGCCAGATCATGTTTTCTTCATCTAGAGACTTTGCGACATGAAAGACTTCGCTAAGTCTTATGACTTACAAAGAATATTCTTTTCCCTTTTGAGACATCCCGACTGCAGTTAATCACCAAGTCTCATGATGAAACAGAATATGCTTTTAGGATTAAGTGACTAGGCGACCATTAAAAAAGCACGTGACTTTTAATAACTTAAGTCTTTCAAAAAGGTAACGCAAAAATAGAAACTTGATTGACATTTTTAGGGATTTTTTGCATTTTCACATAGAATACAGCTTAGGGTTTTGGGTTTTTCACTATTCATCTAGATTTTGACCTAAGAACACAAGGTTTTCATAGGGATAATTCAAATTGGCACAGATTTTCTGATTTTGGATAAAAATTGGCAGGAGGACAATAAAATTTTAGGGCAAACTATCAAAAAACCAAGAATACTTGACCAACAGTGGCTCTACCTGAGGATTGACTAAACACAATTTATGGCAAAGAACCACAGAATCTCTAGTTGCAGACTATATCAAAAAATGAAGAAGACACCAACTAACCTATTACAGAAGGGAAACTATTTACAGCATTTACATAACTGAAGGAAAGTATTCATAGTATGATACATACTTACTTGTGCATGAACTTTGGTTCTTAGTTGAAAAAGGGCTTCAAGAATTGCCCATGCACAGGCAAGTCAAAATCTTCTCCATCCATGTTCTTCAATAAGTAAGAGTATTTTCCAAAGTTCTGTGAGACAATAAATGGTCCAAGCCATAAAGATTCAAATTACTTGTGTTTTCCTTTATCTTCTGCTCTTGCATTCCGCTGAAGAACCAGGTCACCAGATTGGAATTTTCTTTCAGTAGCCCTTTTGTCAAAAAGGTATTTCATCTTCTGTTGCAACTAAAGGTTTTCTTTTTGGCTATTTCTTCTTGCTTCATCCAATTCTACCAACTGAGTCATTCTATTCTGCATATTGTCAGAAACATCTAAATGTTCCTCTTGTACAAACTGATATACTGGTAATAAATTGTTGATAGGCATTCTCGCCTATAGACCATACACCAACTCAAATGGAGACTTGCCAGTTTGTTTTTTAACTGTTATTCTGTCAGCCCAAAGTGCTAGTTTTAACTTAGTATGCCATGCCCTTTTATTCTTTTCAATAATTCTTTTTAGTATTCTCAACATACTCTTATTACTAGACTCAGCTTTTCCATTTTCCTGTGGATGATATGGGGATGATTATGATTTATAATCCCATATTTTTCACAAAAATCTATCATTTCTTCTGATCTAAAACTCATGGCATTATCCATTACCAATTTAGTAGGTACACCAAATCTGGTTATAATATTCTCCATTAGAAATTTAGTGACTACCCTACTTGTTGCTTTCTTTGTAGGGATGGCTTCAATCCACTTGGTAAAATAATTTGGGGCAACCAATATCCAACTGTGTCCTCCACTAGACTTCTCTTGGAATTCACCAATGAAATCAATTCCCCACATAGTAAAAGGAGCTTCATTACTTACTAGGTTTAACAACAGAGCTCCTAAAAATTTTAGCTTGTTTGAGAACCTTTGACAAGGTTCACACTTTCTGACATATTCATAGGTATCTTTGAATAAACTGGGCCAATAATACCCAGCCCTTAAAATCTTGTGGGCAATAGTCTTAGCAGAAAAATGAACTCCAAATTCAACTACATTCATTTCACATAAAACCATTTCAGCTTGGTATTTATCAAGACATAACAGCAATACGCCATTCTTATCCTTCCAATACAAGTCTCCTTTGATCAAAGTGTATTTTTGAGTTTGCAATCTCAGATTTCTTTTCTGATTTTTTGACATAGGATCAGGAAACTTGGCATTTTTGAGGAAATACACAATATTAGTATAAAATGGTTGTCTCTCTATGCTTTTAGTAGTTTTCTCATGTATCTCTGTCTGATTTATTTGTACTAGATCCAAGTTTTCTTTTGTCATGAGTTTTACCAAAGCCTAACCTCTTATCAACTTTGTAATATGGATCTCAAGGTTAAATTCCTGAATTCTGGTTATCCATTTACATCTCTTACCAGTAACCTCTGACTATGTAAGAATATCTTTAACAGTTGAGTGAGGAACATATGCTTGAATCTGAGCACAGACCAAATATGGCCTAAAAGACTTTACAGCTTTTACCAAAGCATACGCCTGCTTCTCCATTATTTCATAATTAAGTTCTACAGCTTGTAGGGATTTACTATAAAAAGTTATTGGATGTTCAAATCCTGGTTCATCTTTTTGTAGTAAAATAGAAGAAATTGTATGAAAAGATGCAAATGAAAACAAAGAAAAAGGCTTAGTATAATCTGGAGATTTTAAAACTGGAGCCTCTTTTACTACTCTCTTCACTTTCTGAAATGCATGTTAGGCTTCTTCATTCCAAATAAATTTGGCACCTTTTTTTAACAACTTTACAATAGGTTTAATAATCTCTGCAAAATTTGCTATGAACCTTCTGACAAAATTGATCTTTCCTAAGAAAGATTGTACTCCTTTTAGGTTCTTTGGAGCAATAACCTTCTGAATTGATTCCACTCTCTCAGGGTGTATTCTTACCCCCTCCTTAGACACTATGTGTCCAAGCATCTTTCCCTCTTGCACTGCAAGATGACATTTCTTGGGATTTAGTGAAACCATATTCTAAAGCTTTATTGAAAATCTTACCTAAGTGATCACAGTGATCCTCAGCTCTCTAAGAATATGCATTTAAATCATCCTGATAAATGACCATAAATAAATCAATGAATTCTTTAAAAGAAACATCCATGGCCCTTTGAAAAGTTTCCCCTGCATTTATTAATCCAAATGGCATTCTGATATAAACATAGGTTCCCCATGGAGTGGTAAATGTAGTTTTGTACTATTCTGATTCTTTAACTAAGACTTGGTTATATCCTGAGAAACCATCCATCATAGACAGCAACTCACAACCAGTCACCTTGTGCAACATTGCTTCCATATTAGGAAAATAATAATTATCTTTTAATGAAGTAATATTTAAATTTCTAAAATCCACACACAGTCTGATATCACCATTCTTCTTTCTGACTGGTACCAGATTTGAAACCCAAGTTGAGTGTTTGATTGGCTGGATTATCCCAGCATCCTTTAATTTCATCAATTCTTGTTGCATCTTAGGAGCCAACAAGGGGTTAATAGGCCTCTATTTTTTCCTAAATGGTTTCACATCTTACTTTAATGGGATTTCATGTTGAAAAATATCCTCTCTATAGGCTTTCAAATCCTCATATGACCAAGCAAAAACATGTTTATATTTTCTTAACATTTTGATCAAATTTATCCTTATATGAGAGTCTAAACCCTTTCCAATATAAACAATTTGAGGACTATTTTCAGATCCTAAATTTATTTCCTCCAAATCCTCAACCTTAGCATTGCTTAATTTTGTTGAATCATTTTTTTGACTACTAAACAATGCTTCAAGCTCAGCCAAACCCCTAGGAATCTGATTAGAACTTAACTGGACAACCTCATTTCCCAAAATGTAGTCTTTTCCATCATTGCTTTCTAGAAAAGTACTACAATCTATACTTTGGTTTTCATAATGATCTAGACATTGGATAAATCTCATAATATCTTGTTCATCCTAAAAAACTTGCCATTTGTATATGTTGTCAAGAAAAACCGGTCTTGTCTTGACTTACAGTATTGACAACCATGTAAGGTCAAATCATCAATTTTTAAAGAAACATTTGCTAAAAAATTAGCCATTATATTCTTTGACCTTTCTATCAAGCTTATATTAAAGGCATCAAACATTTCAATTTGATCCCAAATAGCATACTTATACATTTTTAATCTATCATTCTTTACTACATATTTGGATCTAACTTGAGCTACTACCAACTCAGAATCACCATAAACCTTTAAACATTTAATCCCATGTTTGATAGAAATTTCTATTCCTAGAAACAAAGCCTCATATTCTGCAGTATTATTTATACATTGGAAGGCTAATAGAAATGAATACTTAAATTTTGTACCTAATGGAGATACCAACAATACCCCTACCCCTGATCCCTATTTTGAGCAAGCCCCATCAAAGTACATTCTCCACAATCCATCACCTTGTACAATCAACTCCATGTTCAGAGGGTCAACCTCTTCATTCTAATAATAAAGTTCACTCCTTTGTATCCTGAAATTCTCCATATCTATATCAATGCAACAATTAATGTTAGTGTCTTCAAATCTTTCTATCATGTGTGGAGTTCTACTCTCCCTTAACACCTTAACATTATCTCCAGCAATGTTAAAAGTAGCATATGATAAATCACTTTGAATACTACCTCCCGTTGAAGCACTCCACTTTCTTGACAGTAGCATGCCATAATGTGGTGGTATGTCAACCATAAGAACATTCATAGTCATTACCACATCAGGACATATGGCTAATTTATAAGGCATAGCCTCAATAGTACCAATCATAGGGACTTCTCTAGAGTCCATTTCTTGACATCTCCCATGAGGAGTATCAACCTATAATCCCATTTACCTCATGATTTCCACCGTCATAACAGTATTAGATGCTCCTGAATCAATCATACAGTTTTTTAGCATCTTTCCATTAATTATTAGTGAAAGAAAAAATGGGTCAACAACTTTTGGGGAAGAAGTTGTACTCAAGAAAATTTAAGGAATCTCAAATGTTAACACCTCAACTTCCTTCCCTTTGTTAATTGGTTTCTTTCCAACATTCTTTGGACTTTGGAATTTTATTATGGGCACACTGTTTAATAATGACAACACCTTTTCCTTGTGTTCTTTAATTCTCATCATCTCTAGAAATGGCACCTTTACAGTCATTTGGGATAAACAGTTACCCATGTCCACTGGAGTATATTTCACATCTGAGGGTCTTGATTTATCAATAGTAATATCACTTTCCTCAATATGTTCATTTAGAGCTACTTCTTTTAACTTTTTTATTTCCATCTTTTGAACAGGAGTACCTGCTTCTTGCCTTTTTAATTCTCCTTCTTGTACAACCTTTGGTTCAAGGGCTTTTGTAGTAATTTTGACCTTATGTTTATTTACATTTAAAATAGGTCCTTCCTTTTTTTTATATATTTGGTGTCTACTTTATTTTCTTTTATAAAGACACCTGATGGCTGACTCTCAGTACCACCCACTACTCTATTTCTTAAATGGTAGTTACTTCTAGCCTTGTTCACTAAATCTGCAATAATCCTAGCTTTCTCTTCATCTAAATCTTTTCTAATAAGTGGAACATCCTGATTTTTTTCAGCATAACATATTATATGGTCATTAGTTTCCTCTGCTTCACTATCAGATAAGATCTATTGATGATGACTTTCTACCCTTCTTTGTGAACTACAAGAATCATGATTTCCAGTTTCACTGTCTGAATCTATATCATGACATGAATAAGTATTTGTCATACTATGATAACACTATTCACCCGCATCATTTCCATGCTCTTCACTTACTCTTAAGTCTAAGGAAACAATACAAAAATCAGGGTTATGTGGGGCCTCACAAGCTTCACACCGAGGATCATCATTGCAGAAATGGATAACATTCTTATATAGAGGGTCTAGAGTTCTGTTATCAGTCTTCTCCTTTCTAAGTAGAATAATAGGCTTCCCATCCTTAAACTGAGTTCCATAAGGATGGTTTTGCATTCTATTTTGAGGATTATATGTATTATTGTAAGAAGGCCTATTGTTCTGAGGAGCCCTATATTCCTTATATTCTAGTTCTTTTACATTACTCCTACTAAACCTTGAGTCATATCTCCTATTTAATTTACCAGACACTCTTCTATTCACTTCAATATTCACTGCTATCTTATAAGCATCAGTAAGAGCTCTAGGGTTTTTATCCCTAAGAGCATATCCCATTTTTGAATCAAAGGCATTTAAATAAGTTGCTAAACATACCTCTTCGTCTAGCCTTATCTTATGAAATAACTTGTGCATAGCTCTTTGAAACCTTGTATTAAACTCTGTGACCTCTTCATTGTAATTCTTTTTGATATTGTTGAACTCATTCAACAAAAAGCCTTTTATTTTTTTATCTCCATACTGATCTTTAAACAATTCAATCAACTCATCCATAGAAACAACAGATCCATTAGAAAGGCTCCTAAACCATTCTCTAGCATCTTCTACCAGAGACTGAACAAATAATTTCATTAATACATCCTCATGAGTTATATTTAAATCATCAACAAAATTAATGAACTTTCTTAAATGTGTTTCACATGAAATAACATTGTTACCTGCGAACTTTGGGAGCTTTTCTCCTATATCACCCACATCTTTAGGGAAAGCCTTAGGATATCCAAGGATACCAATAAAATTAAACTGTTTATACCTTTCATTATGCAATGGTTTCCTTTGAAAACTATCATTCTATTTAAAAGTAGTGGCTTTTGCTTTAGAAGCTGTAATATTCTCTGTAATATTCTCTAGCCCAACATGAGAATACTTAGAAGACTGCAAAAAATCTATTTTCTTCTTCATCTCAATTGTTGCAACTTCCATTTGTGCCTTTTCTAACATTTTCTCCATGGTTTCCTTTTCAATTCTTAATTTCTCCAAATCAATATCCAACTTGGACATTTTCTCTTAAAGGCTTCTGAAACCCAGCTTCTTGATTTTTGTATTCAGTCATTTTTTGCTTACCTTTATCCTTCTGTGAACTAGAAGCTTTATAAGTAATTGGTATTTCTTGGTCCTTTTGAGACCTCTCTGTATATTTTATATTTTTATGTCTTGAAGATCTTCTTTTACTATTATCAACATCCTTATGCTCATGTTTTTTCTTTCTCATTTCTCTCTCCCTTTTCATTTGTTGAATAAGGGAAAGCTATTTCATGATGAGTTTTTCCTCATTTTCTAGCTCATCAGAGGGAGCTTATTTAGAATCTAAACTAGATGTACTTGTTTCTTCTCTTTCATTAGAAGTAGAAGTGACTGTAGGTGTTTCTAATACCCTTTCTGTAGCTTCTTCATATTCTGAAGTATTTCCATCATGAGAAGGCTAACTGTTGTTCATCTCTCTCCTAGCATTACTTTCTTTACCTCTTGGAGGAGTTTCATCCATGCTAACTTGGTTTCTCTTCTTCCTCCAGGACATTTCCATTCTTGATGATGATGAGATTCCACCATATAAAACCTTCTCAGGATCATTTTTCATCCTTGACCTAGTATGCATTCTGAGAGATATTTACTAAATTTGCACTAATCTCAGAGATTTTCTTTAGAGTCGCCACCCAATAATAATTAGGAATGAATGAATAATATCAAAAGATAATTTTGACAACTACAAATGGTATTATCTGTATACACTTAATATTCCTTGATATTCCCCAGTAGAGTCACCAATTTGTTAGGCGACTCAAATGGGAAAACCTCAACTGTAACTTGATTCAAAAAATTTAAAACAGCACCAGAGATATTCTGAAATTCTTAACAAGACTTTATAATCTCTAATCCCCAGCAGAGTCGCCAATTTGTTAGGGTTTTATCTTGCAGGGCCTCTAAAGATGCTTGAATACTTAAATAAATCTATGAATCCCAATGCCTTCGATACTCTGACTCAAGGAAGAGAAAACACTAATTGATGAGGTATTTTGATAATCACTGGGGATACCTATTATCACCTCCTTCTTTTTTGAGATCCACTGACTCGGGAAGGTTTTACCTATGATTGATAAATGGCTTGACAATTTCTTTAGAGTGGATTTTAATTATGTGTTGAATGCTCTATTCATATATGGATATATAAATGACAATGCAGATAACTATGACTATTCTGAGAAAAATCTTGACAATCCAAATTATTATCTTAATAATGACAGACAGTAACATAATAAGGAATTTCATCTTTCTTTCCTTTTACAATTCTTATGAATTGAGGAGGAATAACCTATTTGATTTACTCTTTAAGAAATCAACAAACTTCAACTGTAATCACTGTGAATACAATTGATTTTACATATATACTCTGAAGGTAATTTATTTTGAATAGTAGTAGATGTTTTGGATGATGATGGATTACCAAACAAGTTCCTAGATCAGTGCCTATCCTTGGCCTTATAGAATCAATAGATATAAATCCATAGAGATATATAAAACATAATACTGTAAGATGCCTTGCAACCTACATGCAACTCAGGTAAAGTGCCTTGAAAACTACTCTATCACTCCCACAATGTAGTATCAAATCCTTAATTGCTATTGTACTCTCTGAAATCACTAACAAAATTTAATTCCCCCCTTAGAAGAAACTTGCAAATAATTGGATAGCTACTTTATATCTAATATGTTTAACATGCCTTACAAATTAAACATAAAAGAGTACACATAATAAACAAAGAGACAACAAAAATATGGAATAAAGTTGCACTGTATTTTATTCATATATTTCTGCTTTAGTACATAAAAAAGGCTAAAAAGCTCAAAAACACAGACTAAAATTTAGAAATTCTGGCTTGCCAATATATTTCATCTCTCAAAAATATTACAATTTTATCTATTTATAGGTCTTAAACCATCTTGGAATCCTTAAAGCAAGGATGCAACAAGCTTCGAATGGTTCAAGGAACCTAACCCTAAAAGTATAGAAAAGACAAGAAACAAGAATGTTCAAGCAGTGGGAAGACAAGAACAAGGGATGAAATCTGATCTTCTTTTGTCTTGAAATGAATTCTAGCACCTTTGTCTGATAGTGTTCAGGATAGTATCTAATATTTGTATTGAGACCAAGTGACCACCATTTTAGGCTAACCTACACTTGTCATTCATAATTACTAACCTCCCTGTGCTCAATGATTAGGCTCCAAGTGTCCTCTCTACTCTTCATCCAGGACCTCTTATTCTATCTCAATAGGATTCTTCTTCTTTGGTTTTTTCATTAAATCCCACGCTATCACATCCTCCTCTGTCAGCCAATTGAAGCTCTGAATACTCTGTAGTTGTCCTTTCTACCTTTCCCATCTGACATCATTTATACTTTTGACATCAAGTAAGAATTTATTAATGTCAGTTTTTGCCTTAAAAGCCTCATCCAATATTTTATTAAAACCATCCAAATCAAGATCAGAATCTATAATAAATGACTCTTTACTAGGAAATCTACTATCAAATTCATTTCTCCAAGCCTCCAAGGCCTTAATCTAATCATCTTCTCCCTTTAGTGGAGGAATAAATCTATTAAAAGTTGGTCCAAATAGGCTCATCTTTCCCTCTATCTGATTCAATTTACCTTTAAAGAAAGGTAAAGTGAAATTAACTTTCTTGATCTCATCTTCTACCTCTGACACAATCTCTGGCAAATCTGGCCTATGTTGTTGTAAAGAGGCCAACTTTTCAAAAAGTTGTATTCTGGGAGAGCATGCTACAAAGTAAGGGTTTAAAGTAGAGATATACCTTGTTACTTTAGCATGAAAAATGGGTAATTTATTATATGCATTCAGGATTATATCTATTTTATCTTTCAAGATATCAATCCTATGTTGAAGTATACTGCTCAATGCATTTATGGCAACTTCATTATCTTTTTTAGCCATATCCTCTATTTTTACCTCTTCCCCTGCTTCAACTTTTCCTTCTATTTGTAGAGGCTGCTCTAAGGGTACATATACAACTTCTAGATTTTCTTGTAATTGCTTAGTCAATTCAGCAATTACCTTATCTTGCTGATGGATCTTGATATGACACAATTCTCTATCTTTGGCTAGGGCACTAGCTTCCTCAATTAGGACACCACATTTCTCAGACAACTACTTTGTCTTGTCTTCATTTAAATGTGCCCAATGTGTCATTATTTGAGAAATCTCAAGATCTCCTGTGTTTTACACTGTCCATACCATCTAGTTTCCCACCATGCTCTCTTGAATGTTCAATAATTGAGGCTTCTGGTCTTTAGGACACAAATTCCACATAGCAAATGATTGGGATTTTGAACTATATCCGAATCCTTTGATCATATTACCTATTTGAATCTCATTTGCCATTTTTAGATCTGGTTTCTTTTTTATTTGGTCTATTATGAATGGTGAGGCTAAATCCCAGCCTTCAGCAAGCAAAATTCCACTATTCAAAACCATTTTTCTAGCCTCATCAGGAGAAACATCCTCACTTTCAGGATAATATGTTTGCAAAGCTAGAAGAGCCTCATTTGTTACTATTTCTTCACCAGCTGATTTCAACTGCTCTCTGATCTATTCTTTTTTATGCCATCTAAGGAAATCCTTAAATTCATTAGTTTTTATGAAATTGTCATCACTTAAAAAATGTTGTCGGTGAAGCAATCGTTCATCAATACATGCTCTAAGGGGAAAATCTATGTTTTCTTCTACCTCTTGCTGCAGTTTCTTTCCTCTTTTCATCTCTTTTCTCAAATTATGATCATATAATCTATTTCCAAGAACAAGAGCACTTACTCTATCCCCTTTTCTCTCTTTTCTTATATAAGTTTGATTATAAGAGGTCTGACCAAGATCAACCTTTTGCCTCTTGGTAGTAGGCTCATCCACATCATCAGGTTGAGAAACCTCAGTTAAATCTATAATCTATCCCTGTTCCCCTTGTATCTGAATGGCTTCTACAACATTCTGTTGTGGTTGATCTATATGATGTGGATTGACATATTCCTCTTCACTCTCACTCTCATATTCAGACTCTGAATATTCAGGTTCCTTTCCCCCCTTCTTCACATCTATAACTCTATCTAATTTCTCACAGAGTGTGTAAAAATTATCTATCATAGCTTTGATCTTATCAAAATATGGAAAATCAGGGTAAAACCCTCCAAATGCTAATCCATTTCTTTTTATCTAATTCTCTAAATTCAACAACTCTTGAATCTTTTCTCTTTTATCTCTCACTTCTTCTTGATCAAGTATATTCCTAGTAGCATCCTCCTCCACACAAAGACCATGCACATATGTGTTTGGTATGGTAGGAGTTAGGAGTTTCTGAGCTCCTACAATAAATCCCTTTGGATCAATATACCTATACAATGCTGCTCCCATCTTATAGCTTTCTGACCATCTACTTACTAAATCAATAGCACTTTTGCCAATTGTAAACTGAAAAATCTTGAACTGCCTAGGGGTTAATGTCCCCTTCCTGTGTGGTGCAAAGTGCTCATTATCTATTAAAAAAAGCTGCCAAATAAATTCCATAGCTGCAACTCTTGATGGTACATGATATGGTAGGACATGGGGAGGATGTGTGCATCCATACACTCTGATTATAGTAAAATTTTCTTCTAAAAATAAATCTCCCCAATTGTGGTCACCTTCCCATTTATCAAAATATTCACATGGTCTTAGCAACTGTAGCACCTTCACTGGGAGTCTAGTCTTGTTGACACCCAAACTCTGCATCAAAGGGTAGACAATCCAGTTCTCAAATCCACAGAAATCACAATCCTTGGAGGTGAAATTCCATATCCTAATCCAAAATTGGATAGGATTGGGTTGGTCATGAAAAATTCTCTGGGGGTTCAAATTGTTTACATCCATGATGCCATAATTGAAATGCAATAATAGATGCATCAGGATAGAATAATGTAAAAATTTAGGATCTTTATCCTTCTTCTGTATAGCTACAAACCCCTCATGCATTCTATCAATGATGTACTATATGTAATCATAACTAGTACTAGAATGCACATCTTGTAAATCTAATACCATCATCAAAATCCCAGCATTTATCTTCTTAACTCCTCCATCTTTACCCAACACCCTACACAAAGCATATGCAATGTATTTGATATAAAAATGTAAATATTTGAAACAATAGGGTGCAGTTCTTGGTAAAGGGACAATGTGGTTTCTAACCTCCTTAAGGATATGTTTTTGCAATTGGTTCCTAGCAACCCCAGGCTGTAACCTATATCTTTCCTCCTGCTTTGTAATATTAATCTTAGTGGACATGGTACTATACAAATCAAAAGCTTGCATAAATGAATTCATATTCAGAATTAACAGTGTAGTACCATCATTCATTTTAATTGTCCTTGATAAGGAGTCATAATGGTTTGCAAGACCTAGAAACAAGTCTACATCTACAAAGACATTAGGAACAATTAACCTAGCCAAACCACTAGTCCACGGGTTTGATATTGGTATGGCCTTATCAGCATTATTATAAAAATAATTATAGAGAGAAAAATCTATAGAACCTGGTGTATGGGCATCTTTGCTATCACAGTATTCATCTGCCAATATGTTGGCATTTTCCCTTTTTTTTTATGTAGACCCAGGTAACAGCTTCAAAAACTCATTAGAGAAGTTCCTTTTTCCCTTGGCATCTTCATCTACTTCATCGCTCTTCCCACTAGTAGATGCCACACTAACTACTTTACTCATTTTATTTTATTTTCACTTCTCTTTCACCAATAATTAAACAAATCTTCTCTCAGGACTCCTTACTCTTCTTTGTGCACTGATGACAATTCAAGAACTTTGAAAACTGAAGAATCACCCTGAAATTGATCAATTCTTGCTTCTTGGACACATAAAACCTAGAAAATTCTCCGCTCTGAAATTCTGGATGTATGATGAATGAAAATAAACCTGAGATCATCCCTTTATGGTAACTTTACAAAGTACTTAGCTCATCATTGAAGAATCAATCAATTTCGCCTTCAAGTTTACATGTTGTGGTATTAATTGAATTCCTAGCCATAGCTCATGAATGTGACAGGAAATCAAATTCATATAAGTGCGTTTTTAGAAAAACCCTTATAAAATTTGAACAAAATGACATGTTTTGATATGATTAGTTCTTCACCAGACATCTCAACTACCTTTTTCACACAGTAATTAATCTCCTGTATTTTTATTGGATGATGAATCTCTATATTGTCATGTCAGCAACTGCCACTTATTATCACTTTCATATTTGCTGACCAAGTGACTATGCATTATCTCTTTGTCACTGATCAAATCTCTTAACCCTCAATTCTTCTAGAGATCTAGCAACTATATGATTCTCTTCATCTTAGCTTAACCATGATTAACTTCTGGCGATCACGCGACCAAATAAATCAAAATTCGCTAGTAGAATTGCCAAACTCAGAGTTTATTCGGATACCCCGTGACTACGGTTTCTTTTCATCTATTAAGCTCTTATCGCTAAGTCTCTAAATGTTTTTTCCACTTTACAAGACCCCGCAACTACCCTTAGTCGCCCAATCGCTAAATAAAACTGCTCTTTAATATTTCCTTTGGAGACTTCGCGACATAGCCCATGAAACTTTATCTCATCATTTTAATTTTAATTCAGAGACTACGTGACTAAAGCTAATCTCATTGTCATGAGAACATTTTACTCTGTGCAAATTTGATAGAGACTCAGCGACTACCATTTATCTTATTCTGCATCTGACGACACCGCTAAGTCGCTAAATATATTTTGGAAACCCTAAATCATTTGGAGACCATGCGACAATATTAAAATACATACCTTTACATCTTTTAGTCTCTTAATTGCCAAATGATATTTGCCTTTTGGGAGACCATACGACTGATACACTTTGTTTTATTCACTGTGGACACGTGTCTCATCTTAGTTGCTTGTCTCTAAATTGTTGAAAAGATGTTGACTTACCATGTTTGACCAGCGACTACCCGACCACTATATATTTCAATCAATTTGCGGTTTGTCACCAAGTCTCTAAACCTTTTACTTAACTAACTTTTAAACTGCAGACATGGCGACGGGAGCTTTTAAACTTATCACTAACTGTGTTCTGATCTGGAGACCCCGTGACTTAATTGCTTGCCTCCATGTCGCCAGATCATGTCTTCTTCATCTGGAGACTTCACAACATGAAAGACTTCGCTAAGTCTTATGACTTACAAAGAATATTCTTTTCCCTTATGAGAGATCCCGACTACAGTTAATCACCATGTCTCATGATGAAATGGAATATGCTTTTAGGATTAAGCGACTAGGCAACCATGAAAAAAGAACATGACTTTTTATAACTTAAGTCTTTCAAAAAGGTAATGCAAAAATAGAAACTTGATTGACATTTTTAGGGATTTTTTGCATTTTCACATAGAAGACAGCTCAGGATTTTGGGTTTTTCACTATTCATCTAGATTTTGACCTAAGAAGACAAGGTTTTCATAGGGATAATTCAAATTGGGATAGATTTTTTGATTTTGGATAAAAATTGGCAGGAGGGCAATAAAATTTTAGGGCAAACTATCAAAAAACCAGGAATACAACCAACATGCCCCTTGATAAATGAAAAGTTACAAAAGTAACTGTATGATTTTAATTATTTAATTTTATTATATTTTTCATCACTTTCTCTCTCCTCATTTTTTTATTTTTTTTTGGTGACCCAAGATTTCTCTTACACCTTGGATGCTCTTGCATCAGTTTGTGATATGGCTTAACTATCTCCTATGGATTCTATAAGTCTAGTGGTTGTATTGGGCATTGGTAGCTTGATCTTTTGGTACAATGACAATCACACTTGTAACAACTGAACAAGTCGCTGAGAAAATATAACACTAAGTACATAGAGTTTTACACATAGGAAATTTTTGAAAGACCTAAGGCTTAGGGTATAGAGCACACAGAGACATGGACAACTTAACAATTCTAACCCTAAAGGAAAATTCTACTAAAATGTACAAATTCTATCATAGTGCACTAATGAGATAGGAGGGTAAGAAGAACTCAACCAACTAAATACAAATAGTAATAGAATATGTAATATAATAAATGCCTAAATAAATATTGTATAATGATGCTAAATTCCTAAGTTGGGCTTAAGCATGAGTAAACAAATAATATTTACTCCAGCTCCCTCCTAAGTGTAAATTGGGGAGAAGAATGATTATGAAAAATGATATGATGATGGATCCCAATAACTAGGCCATGTTAGGTACTCATACAATTAATTTTTGATACACAGAGAAAAGGAGAAAACCTCATGGGACAAAACTCCCTTGCAAAAAAGAGATATGAAAATCATGAGGTGATGAATAGAGATTACCAAATTATGCCCTAAGAACACGTCAATCTTGAGAATACAATACAATCACTCCTCCAATTAAAGGAAAGATAAAGACAAAATTAGCCCCCCATAATTAAGTACCCTCAATATCACAAAAGCATGTCAAATGCTAAAGAATCCAATGACGACAAACAAAAAATCTCTTATAGGGAAGAAGTGAAACCAATAATATAAATATACAAGAAACTTTATCCATGATGAAATTAGAAGGAAGAAGTCTCACTAATGAAAGTTCACAAGATAAGTCAAGGGCCTCCAAAAGTGTCTCATTGGGACTATGAAAATCCCTAATAAATGATGAAACAATGGAGGAAGAAGACTCAAGAACATCATTTACTAGAAAGTCTACAATAAGAAATGATACATACTCAAACATGTCCTCCAACTATGAAGTAGAAGAATGAGAAGCCAATTTAGAAACACCTAAAATGAAACCATCATAGAACCCTACATTTGAAAGACCAATGATATCTTGTTGTGTTCAAGTCATTGAATCCTTGTCAAATGTTAAATTTGATGTAGTGAGAGAGGGAAGAAGCATGATTAAGCCTACAAAACCTTTTGAATTACTCATTACACTAGATGGGGGATTCAAAGGAACATAAGAATCATTAGCATCAATAAATTGATCAAAGGTAAACACCTTGGATTGATGATCAACACTATCAACTTCTAAAATATCTCTTGTAGGAAAATGAATGAGCACTAAAACTAGATTTAATTTAACTGTGTTGTATTTTTCATGTGATCTGATATATTGATAGTATATTGTTCATAATATCAGGAATCCAATGAGCATCAACTACTAAACTTGTACCCAAATGCAAGCTTTCTGGGGTATCATTAATTACTCAGTGCATTTGAATCTCTATATTTGTCTTAGGCAGAAAACTAGCAAGAACCAGAATAGTGTGAGAGATTACACCAATAGTGAAGAGAACGAAGAAATGGGGGGAGATCTAAAGAGAGAAGAACTTGTGGTGTGTAAATGGAGGAATGAAAAAGAGGTGTGGAGCAAGCTCAAGAAGGGTAAAGTTCACAGATACTTAAAATTACATCTCTATGGTAACAACAAGGAGGTGATGAAATATTTTGTTAATGGGTGGGAGAATGGGAAAGTAAACATTCTAGGCAAATCCTTAAAGCTCACTTTGGACCGCCTTGCTGAAATTATGGGTCTCCTATTGGAGGGAATGCATTTTTTAAAAGACAAAAAAGAGGGCAATAAAGCCTACAAAAATTTCCCCAAGACTGATGAGGAGAGGGCCATGCTCGTGAAGGGTGATCTGGACTATGTTATGATGTCAAACATTAAGCGCATTTGGGCGTTCATCATCAGGGTTGTCATGGAGTACTTCACACTTGAAGGCAGGTATTCAAAGGTCTACAATTACCATTTTCTTCTGGTTAACCATTTCCATCATGATATTAGGGTTTTCTTTCCCTATTATCTTTTAAGCTTGCTCAATCAGAGCATTATTAACCATAGAGTTAAATCCTCCCCTATTTTACATGAGGGTCTAATTCTGTTGATTGCGGACTATGTTAAAAACCATATCCCTGACCCCATTCCGAAGAGTATTGAGAATGTTAAGAGGAAAAGTATGGAGGTGTCTACTAATAAGATTCCTAGCAAAGGTAAAGATAAAAAAAGCCGTAAGGGCCCTATTGCTGCTGATATCTCTTTGTCAATTTATGACGACATCGAAGGGATGAGAACTAATGATGAACAGGAATTTGAGACTTCTAAGGATGAGGGTTTCACTGGGAATCCAAGCAATACTGATTATCTGGAGACAAACACTATCATTACCAATGAGCCTTTGGGTGGTAAAGGTGATATTGAGGATACCCAGAAGACGGAGAGCAACATCTTGGATGAAATTACTGAAGAAATTGATAACATCATTGATACCCACATTGATGACCATATTGTCAATAACAATGGAGAGGAGGAGCAGAACCAAGAAATTCAGGAGTTTCACAGGGATTCGGGGAAAACTGAGGAAACTAAGAACATTGAGGAGAATACTGCCCCTGGAGAGGATTCTGACAAAGGCGATAAGGATAACAAGCTAATGAGAATGAAGAGGATAGCCAAGATATTTTGAAAGGTGATTTTGAAGAAAAGAATTACCAGAATATGAGGAGCCTGGATGATGAACTCCGTGAGAGAGAGGTCAAAGTCAAAAGAGTGGCTACTCTTTCCTTTCTTCAAATGGCCAAAAATAAAGCTAAGAATAGCTATAATATTGATAAATGGATTCAGGATGACATGAAGAAGATTCAAGATAATTACAAGAACCTGGCAGAAAGAAACTCTCTGCTAGAGGAAATTGTGGACAAGATGTAAAATGATGCAATCATGTACAAGCAAGGGAATGATGTGTTTGATAAGGTAAATAATATGGACAATAAGATTAGCACCATGGTTGATAATAGGCTCAAAAAGATAATTGACAAGGTTAACAACAACAATGTTCTTCTCAAAAAACTTACTATTATCAGCAAAATGGGTATGAAAAATTCTGTGGACAACCTGAAATCCTTGTATACCCTTCTGGAAGGTAACTAAAATGATAAGGCTAGGCAGGAGGATGAAGGTTCTCAGGATATTCATATTTTGGGACCAGGTACTAGGACCCGCTCCAGCACCAAAAAGGAAGTCAATTTTCAGATCAAAGATATCACTAAGTTGCAGGAATCGATCCAGAGCATGGAACTGCAGATGGCTGAAGTACAGATGCTGGAAGATCAGATGGAAGCTATTTAGTTTCTATGCTGGAATGTTTTGGATGTTGGAAGTTTTTTGTCTCTTTTTTCTGGAAGCATTTAGTAGTTCGTTGTTGTTTTGTATTGTTCTCTAGTGTTTATTATGGGGTTTAGCCCTTTTTTGGTATCTATCATGTTTGATAGCTCGTTGTTCTTTTGGTCCTTTCTTGTCTATCTTTCTGGTGCTTTGTAAAGGGTTTCGGGGCCCCTTCAAAACCTATTGTTACCTTAATCAAAAACAACTAAACTTGTACCTAAAAAACTATCACCTACACTAACAATATGAACAAATTAATTATTTGCAATCAACAAGATATCCAATAGTGGTGTTTTAAGAATTCCTAGAATCATGGGATTAACTAAATGGATGATTTGAATGAAGCTTTTGAATAAGAAAATCCACCCAACATCCCTAGGTGTATTAGTTGTGATCAAAGCATGCATGAACCTTTCCTTTGTACTTAGGAGAATTATCTTCATTTTTGGTAAAAGAAGAAGGCGAACTCAAAGAAGGTGAAATATGATGCTCCTTGAATAATTATTTTAAATTGTGGATTTCCTTCTTCTAATAATTAGGTTCATCATGCCCCTCGTTCTTATAAAATTCACATTTGGGTCTATTTTTTTATAATATTTTTGTTCATTGTGACCAAGTTTCTTACAATAGGTTCATTTTTCTCTCCTTTTTAAGATTAGCATTATTAGAAGAGTTGGGGGGAGACTCCCTAGATTCTAGCTTAGGCTTGGTCTTAGGTTTCTCTTTCCCTTTGGGTGGAGTGAAAAACAATGCATGAGACTTTGTAGCATCATTTTGATGAAGCTTTGATATTTGCCTAGCCAACTTCTCACAAAAGGTCTCCAAAGATGACAATACAAATTGTGCACCTAGCCCATCCATAGTGAAATAAAAAGAAATAGAAAAATAAAAAATATATACTCGTTAATTTTGATAAAATATTATTTATCAGTTTTGTCTTTTCCACAACCCTTCAACTAAGAACGCATCAACTTTAATTTAACTAAATACTTCTAAATAGAGGGAAATGTATCAATAGAAAGAGAAGTTTTTGCTTATAACTTCATAGCTCTTATTTCACTAAATGAACCAAAAGGATTCTTAAGTTTGTCCCATGCCTCTTTTGATGTGATGTAGTGTACAATAAGGAAGAACAAGGATTATGAAATATGGAGGGTAATGAAGCTGCCCATTGCCTCATCAAACTTACGTTGAAGTGTAAACCTCTCAAATTCCCTAGTCATATTAGGTTTAGTCTCACTCAGAGTTTACCATAACTCTTTTGACCAAATCAAGTGTTGCATGCTCACTTTTCATGTATGATAATTGTATGGTGTGAGAATCTTGAAACTTGATGCTACCATATGAGCCAAAATGAAAAAATTGAAACCTCCAAAAATAATTTAAGGAAAATGGATATTGCAAGAAAAATAATTGGAACTAAGATGACAATGTTGAAAAATATTTTCAATGAAATATGGAGCGCAAAAATTTGATACCAGATTCTTAAGATATGTTTCAACAAACTAATAGCCATCTTGGATAAAAAGAGGGCAATTGGCAACTTTAGGATAAAATTAGAGAGCGGACAAGGGCGCAATTGATCTATAAGTTGGAGGGTACCCATGCCAACAAGAACGCTACACCAAATTTGAGCAATTTGCCCGCTAACAACCACTTCTATCACAAAAGTTTAACAGGGAATAACATGCACGCGGGAGGAGAATTTATTTGCATGAGCCTATATCTCGCAAATAACACAACGCAATGCAGGTTATATAATGAGAAAACAATTCTTTGTACAATGCATATTGGACTAAAGTCCTGATTCCTTTTTATTTCCTACATGCAGTACTAGCCCACGACAGTTTGATGAAAACCCAAATATTTGCAATATGGTTTGAGTGGGCCAGAAGAAGGAATGAACCAAAGGATTCAAAATGGAATAAAAACTGTAGTCAATGAAATCATAGATGCAGCGAACAAAGATGCCTTAGACAATGATAATTAAGCTTGACGATAGTATCGGTAAGTACAAAGAGCCCACATAAAACAATGGTGCCATAGACAAACCACAAGAATATGCTCCAGCAAGCCAATTTGAAGTGTTGGCAAATGTATATCGCTCTCCAAAAGATTATCCTTGCAACAATGAAGATGATAGTAGCCTATATGTATTGCACCTCTAATAGAATGACATTTATTATATATTGTTGCCATGATAACATACAGAAACCAAAAAATGTTGTACCCAAAATGCCCGAACTTTTCTTGTATGTCGTCCACTGTTCCAACACAAACGTTGCGTACAAAGACAAACCCTTGATGCTTAAAGAGAATGCTGGGAATAATGACCAATGTAGAATAATAGTTGCTAGAATTTCCCCCCAGAAATGGGCCAATCAATAGTTTGAAGTATGCCGTTTGGAACAGCTGGCTTGAAACACAATCTCCATTGGATATAGTTACCAAGAAAAATTGACAATAAGGAAAAACAGAAAATTTAAAAAATCGATAAAATGCAGACAATATGGCAATCAAGCAATAACACCCATATCTCATTTGTTAATGAAAATTCTCATCCAAAAAGGAACATAGGAAGATAGGATCTAATATCATGTTAGAGAAAGAGCTTTCGAGCCCGGATTCCTACCTATAGATAACTTTCACAAAAGAGAAAACAAAAATAAATATTTCACCAGATAAAATGATATATTATGAGATAATATGAGATGTCGAGGTGAGTGGACCAATGAGATGCAAGGGAAGTTAGAACTTAACCACCCAACTACAAATATAAATGCAAGATGCAACATAATAAATGTCGAAACAAATATTAAATAATGATGCTAAATGCCTAAGTTGGACTTAAGCATGAGTAAATAAATAATATTTACTCTAACAAATGGTAATGCTTTATAGTCAACCTATTGGATTCAATAAATAATCCCTACTCTAATTTATGTAGATTTCTAGACAAATGACGATTTAAAATTAGTTTGTTTTTACACAAAGATGAGAAAAATTAGTTACTCAATGATCAAGGGTTTGTCGAGATGGACCCAAGAGCTTCTCTAAGATTGTAGCAATGAAATACAGAATATCCTATGAAAACAACTCCATTAGAAGTTGTGGAAGCCAAATTCAAATAAGAATCTTGCATGGGAGTTCATTCATGGGATCATATCCTAGTGACATGGTTTGCTAAAAAGAAACATTGATTATGAAATTAGGGGCCACCATCAAGGACCCTAATTCAATCTCCTAATTTAGGAAAAACACTACAAAGAAGAAATTGTTAACCACTAGAATAATTTCCATATCGCCTTCTCGGTGCTAGCTATTATGAGCCCAAGCCTCCAAAAAAGACAAAGTGATGTGAAATCTCATGAATTTGTAGATTAGAGCATACTTTGACAACTACAAAATATTCTCAACCATTGCATCCAAATTGATCACAGCCATTGGTCAATCCCTTCTTCTTTCTAGGCATCCATTGGGTTTTGAATGAAACCCTTGAGTTTTAATTATTCATGGATCCCTCTACTTCATGCAATAATAAATTCACTATTTTCACCTACCTAGATGAATAAGGTCCCCGACTAATAGAAATAACTCCTCTAGCTGGCCCCCAAAGGATTTCATGGATCTAGCCAAAGGTAGGATTTCAAAAGAAAAATGAAAAACAATCCCTCCCAAGGAAATAAAAACCCTAATACCCTACGTACTAAATGCCAACAACATAAAATACCCTAGACTATGCCCCAACCATATATCCCTACAATCATGCAATGGTAAAGTGGGCACTCAAGAGGTCGTAGTCACTCACACACATTCACAAAGAAAACCCTTGATTACCCACACTATCCTCCAACTCTTGTCATGTTCAATATATCAATTTCAAGAGCATCTTATGAACTAATTTTCTTTGGAATCATTTTCAAACAAAATATGTTAGCTTCCTTAGTTAAGCATCAAGCTATAAGGAGAAAAAAATGGAGAAAAGAGTAAAAGGCATTATTCATAAAGGATCTATCATTGGATGCAGTACCATTAACCTTTATGAGTCTAATTTCTTTCTCCTCTTGTTTGTGTCAAATAAGGTTGAAAAAATATTTGGAGCCTCTACCTCGCTCTTGATGCATTCTCTAATTCTTTCTCCTTTAAACTTATAGTTTTAAGTTCCTTAAAAGAAGAGACTTCATTCTCACCACTTTTCTTTCAGAAGACATGTGTGGAGAAGGAAAAAGTGCACTGATTGAGAGAGACTAATTAAAGTCTCAAGGGATGAACCTTCCCTTGCACCACCTCACTTTAACTAGCTGACTGGTTGTTGTGTCCTTGAAGCTGACCCGGGTTTATTTATGTTATTTCAATTTTAATGTCGACTTGTGGCAAGTTTGTATAAAAGATAGTCTAGGTTGATGTTTAGGGGGGGACAGATAGGTGGACGATGGCAGAGATAAGCTGAATATTGTAAGTTGATGCAAATAGTTGTAAGTGGGTAGACAAAAATTGCAGATTGCTTGGAGGCTTGAGAGCATAGGTTAGATCTGGTTTCTTCCACTTAGCTATAGGATAGGAATGTTGGATATTGCAAGATATTATTGATCTATTGTTGTTGCTTTTTCCCTAACTGGGAAGGCCTTACAGCCTGACATGTTGATTATAATGTTCGGTTATTGATAACAATCTGATTGTTGTTTTGCATAATTTGAGTATATGTTGATATAAATTGTTATATCTCTGGTGTTGTTATGTGTCTGTTGTTGTCTTGTTGTTGGCTGCAAGTTTGGATAGTGCTTTATTGGCTCCTTTGAGATTGACTGCATCAAGTGGTATCAGAGCAGGGTTCATTTCTTGTGGATATTAGGGCTTTCAAAGATCTAGAGAGATGCCTTCAAGAAGATTGGATCCTAGGGAGATTGCAGATCTTTCTGAGGAGGTGGAAGCAAGGATAACAAAAAGATTTAGATCTAAGATGGCGGCAATGAAAAATAAAATCATAGCAAGTATCAAAAATGTTGGATTACAGAGAGATCCTAGAACAGATGATGGTTATGAAGAAGCTGTTGAATACAAGTTGAAGTTGTTGTATCTAGTGGAGATGATAGAGTAGTTTGGATTGAGAGATCTGGAGGAGACAGAATTGATCGGTTGCAAAGATCTAGAGCTCGGTTGAGTACAAGTTACCGAATGGAGGTGTCCAATTTTTTAGGAACATTGAGACCTGAGGACCTGATTGATTGGATAGGTGAGTTAGAAGACAACTTTGAGCTGGAAGACATTGAAGATCCGGTTAGAGTGAGATTGGCACAGACTAAGTTGAAACAAAATGTTGCTTTGTGCTGGAAAGAATTGTAGAGGGATAGAGAAGAAGAAGGTGAGATCAAGATCAATCGGTGGAGGTTGATGGTGAAAAAGCTAAAGGCTAAGTTCATTCCTACCAACTATGAACTTGAGTTGTTTAATAAATTGCAGAATTTGAAATAGAAGGAGATGATTGTGGAAGATTATACCAAGTAGTTCTACAAGTTAACTATTTGGTCTGGGCGTAGAGAAATTTCTAAAGAAAATGCGGTGAGGTATATTAAAGGTCTGAGATTCAATATCCAAGATGAGATTGGTATGTTGAAGATAGACTTGGTAGAGGATGCTTATCAATATGCATTGAAGGAAGAAGATAGGTTAAAGGGAAGACATCATGGTAATTCCTCAGGGAAAGAGAAGCAAGAATAGTTGGTAAAAGATAAACCAAAAGTTGAGGATGAATCGAAACCTATTCAACGAAGGAGAAGGACAGGCAAAGGTGTATTCAGAGATACTTTTTATAACTATGGTGAAGAAGGACATTGGTCATTTGAATCTCCCGATGCAAACAAGAAGGTCGCTAGTCATCATAATGTTGTGGTGAATAAGGTTGTTGAGAATAAACCTAAGGTAGAGGGTGTGACTCTCTTGCTTTGGAGAACATTGCTGCCCTCGAAGCAAGCTGATTCTTTTTAGAGGAAGAACTTGTTCAAGAATATGTATAAGTCTGGTGATAAAAATAGTAAGGTGATTGTTGATGGAGGAAGCACTGACAACCTAGTTGTTAAGGAGATGGTTCAGAAAATTGGTTTTAAAAGGTTGAGGCATCCTTGTCCTTATAGGATAAGTTGGTTACAAGATGGTCATGTGGTAGAGGTAAAAGAGAAGTGCATGGTGATTTTTAACATTTGTTCTTATAAGGATGAAGTATTATGTGACATTGTGGAGATGAGATCTTATCATGTTTTACTTGGGAGACCTTGGCATTATGATAGAGAGGATATTCATGACTGTAAGAGGAACATCTTTACTATACTGAAAGATGGATAGAAGTCTATTTTGGTTCCTTTGAAGGATGAAGACAAAGGAAGGAGGAGCTTGAGCATTGGTAGCAGATCTGAGATAACTGCAAGGGTCAATGCAAGCATTAAGGTTCAGAGATCTAAAGATACTTCAGAGAGTGCTAGTGGTAAGAAGAAGCAGAAGAAGAACCAAGGGAAGAATGTATCGGTTGAGGGCTCAAAAGACATGTATATCAAGAATTAGTTTGGGATTTATGTCCTAAATCCCAATAGATATTCATCCAACTACTGAGAACATCTTTTCACACCTAGGGTGTCCAATGCAGGAGCATCATCGGGTAGTTGGAAATCCTATGTCACAAAAAAAACATGTTTTGGTTTGATTTTGATTTGTTGCTTGGGAGCTCAGTAATCTAGTTGGTAACTGCCTTGGAGTTCCTTGTTAGAGTGTTTGGTCACCTATTATCTCGGTTACTGGTTTCTCAGTCTTAGTGACTAGTTGTTCAATCTCAGTTACCGAGTGGTGTTTTGTTTCTCGGTTGTGTCTGTTCGGTGGAGCTTGGCTCGGTTGTCCCTTTCACTGAGTGGTCTATTTTCGGTGTTCTTTATCACTAACAAGGTTTATGCTATTTGTTTAGGCTGGTCGACTGGTGCATTTAATTTTGTTGGCAAGTGATGTTTTTGGTATGATATGAGACACTTTATGGTTGTCATTTATGGAAACACATCTGATAGTATGATCAAGTTAAGTACAGTTTTGCTAGTACAGTTCTAAAATTGACTAAGTATAGAAACAAAAATACAGAGTATAACAATATTTTTTTGGACAACAAAGATCGATTATGATGTTTGATGACTAGCGATCTTAGAAGAAGATACTATGGGGTATGTATGACCTACAATTAAGATCAATTTGGTTTTGGTGATGATTACAGAGAGTTAGAGTGATTTGAAGACATGTGAAGATAGTAGAACAGTGTAACAAAGCAGTTGAACAGTTGTGATGATTGAGGGAGCATGAGATGGAATCCAAGCATGCTAAGTTAGATTGGTATTATGAATTACCTATACTTTGGTAATACAAGAGCACCAACATTATATTTACTTTTTGTTTAAGTATATATTTTGTTTTGTAATGTAATTGGAAGTCGACCAAATGAGGTAATGCACATATATAACTAGTACATTTGAGGCCTCTTTTCGATGGCTATGTGTCACTTTTCTGACACCTTCCCATCAGCCTAGCGACAGAGACTAGTGTTGCAGTTTTGGTGTCAGAATTAATGATGGTTGTGTTATCTGTCATTATTGCGATGGTACTAACCATCGCAATACGATCTGGCTATGATGGTTACCACATTGTCATGTTACATATTTTTAATGTCGCTATTACAACACGTAGGTGTCGCAACTTATGTGTCGCTAGTACGACACGTAAGTGTCGCATATCATCTGTCACTATTAAAAAATGTAGGCGTCGCATGTTATCTATTTCTTTTTCAAATGTGTGATGAATTTTCTATACATGCGACATCGAGCCATCAGTAATTTTGTGACAGCCCAACGTTGCAAGTATAACAAATTCATCGCATGTCTGTAAAAAGTGACGTCTAGGTGTCACAATATGAGCTGGCTATAATGGTAATCATGTTGTCGTTATATTTTATCTATCCCTATTACGACACATAGGTGTCGCATAAAGAGGGTCAAAATTATGACATCCGTGTGATGAATTTGTTATACATGCGACATCGATCCGTCGGCAATTGTCGATGGCTTGACGTTGCATGTATTTTTTTAGTGTTGCTTTAGAGTTTTTAAGAGTTTCTCTTTGTTTCAAGAATAGTTTAACATTCTCTACTTAACAAGGCCAACCACGTGAAGGTGGAAACTCATCTGGCCCCTCCTAGGACACTCTTATGACCCTTTACGACACTTTAAGATCTCTAAGATGTATTCTTAGGGATCGTAAAGGGTCATAAAGGGTCATAAGGGATCCTAGGACACAACAGCTGAGAAACATAAATGTAGGCGTCATGGTCACAATTGTTTGGAGACATAACATAATTAAGTGGTATACCCAAACGATGCAACACAACCACTACTCCTCCAGTTCTAAGTTGGCACTGCACGATCCAAAAACCATAGATAAGGAATAAATTTAGAGAGCAGAGGAGGGCCATAACAACTAAAATAATATACCTCCACTCTCTAAATTTATTCCTTATCTATGGTTTTTAGATCATGCAGTGCCAAGTAAGAACTGGAGTAGTGGCTGCGTTGTATCATTTGGGTATACCACTTAATTATGTTGTCTCCAAACAATTGTGACCATGATATCTACATTTATGTTTCTCAGCTATTTTGATATCTATGTTTATGTTTCCCAGCTATCGTGTTTATGTGCATGTTCTTTATGTGTTTAGCTTCTCTCCCTCCTCCAAAATAAGATTTTCACACTCTGAATCGAGAATGCATGTGCATCTACATAGAATATATAGTGTTAGAAGGCCCCAAATGTTTTATAAACCACCGGCGCTGCGTGGAACTACATAGGATCATCACCAAAGGGGGTTTCGAATCAAAGAACTCCCTTTCACTTAATAATTATGAAGCCATCAATGGTATACTAATTGTTTAGGATTGTAAGTTTCCATTGATGGCTTCAAATTACCAAGAAAAAGGTGTACAAAAGACTTAGCAGCCTCCA
>MU225693.1:1561612-1577235 GCA_018584345.1 Thuja plicata
AATGTTATGGATCCCTAAGAATGACACTAAATTTATGTCAGCATTGATTGCAATCAGACCTAGAAGACTTCTAACAAGTGGATAATAACTGACTCTTACCATGCATCAAAATAAAATGGTTTATTCCCCAATAAATGAATCCACTTAACATTGCATACATAGGGGTAAGAGGGACAACATACCCGTGTGATCCATAAATGGTTTATCAACTATAGGGAAATATAAAATACATTTTAACTTGTATAAAAAGATCATAAAAGCATGGTCGAATATAACAACTACCCTGAAGGAAACATGAATAATTAGAAGATGTATTCTCATTGGGTAACAAAGTAACTACTTGTAAGGAGCATGACAATAGGTTTGTAAATAAGAGATGAAACAGTGATTGTCTATGCACAACCTCAAAGGATAAGGAAACTTGTAAATGAACATACTTAGTTATCCCTTACAAACCATAAATAACCCACATATAACAAAGAACATAGAAAGAGATTTTTTAATGCATTATAACAAAGACACATTTTTATCCTTGTATCGGGTAGCTTGACTAGGGGCCTTACAGTTACCTCTGGTGCAAATATCAAAAATATTTCTCAAGGCTATAAGATTTATGACACCTAAAATTTCCTCCCTACTAGACAACAATGGCATACTGCCCGTGACAAAGCATCACTTTCTTTATGCTAGGGTTTCTGCAGATTACGGTGTATGTTCTCATTATAGTGTATTTTCTCATATTGACTAATATCAATCAGGCCATCTTAGGGTATATGTCTCTAGTCATGTAATATGCTCTTAACCAAAGGCTAAAATACAAGACATATATTAAAATTGATAATAAGATCATGAATGTCCAGGTTCTAAACAGTTTCTTCAATCCCTGAATGAGGCATTTAAAAAGACACCAACCATTGCAAAATTCATTAGCATCTAACCTTCAACAGATAGGGTTAAAACTTCAGTGAGACAACAGTGGCATACTACCCATGACAAAGCATCACTTTCTTTATGCTAGGGTTTCTACAGATTATGATGTATACAAGACATACAAGACATACCTCAAATGGTGAGTACGGCGTATGTTTTCATTACTTTCTTTATACAAGACATACCTCAAATGGTGAGTACGCGGTGGCAGCTTATTGATGAGAACGTGGTGGCTATACCCTAAACATGAAGGAAACCAGCTGAATGAATTGCAAACCGGCCCGAAGGTGTGATGAACGAGCTGTTGGATTCTTCAGTTGTGACTGGTAGCTGGATTCAATACAACAAGATCCATCTTCACACGCAGAATGGTATAGTTTCCATCCGCTCGCATGCACAGCTTGACCACAAATGAGCCTTTCTTTTTCTTTTTCTTTTTTTTATAATCAAGAGGGTGTCACAATTACGATGGTATCATTGCTATTGCGATAGCGTCAGGGGCACTTGAAAAAAAATACAAAAATCACACACAAATGGTAGCGTCATCGCAAATTGGTGTCAGAATTTGACCCCAAATGTTGTAGTGTATAAGAAGAAAATTTTGTAAAGTGAAGAGAAGTGTGATGTGGATGGATATGTGCAATGGAAGATAAGAGATCAGAGATTGATAGATATTGAGAACTAAAAATGGAACTATCTAAGCATTGGAGATGCTTGGTTTTGTTCATTTATGAGAATACTTTTCTGAAGTATTGATTGTAGAGTTGTAAGCTCAGTGTACCCCTAATAGGGTGTTGTATACCTTTAATAGGGTTGTTATTCCTTTAACAAGTAAATGTATTATGTAATACTCATCTCCTAATAGGGCTAGGTCTCCTAACAAGGACATTATACTTTAGTGCATGCTTGTGCGTACCATCCCCACCGAGATTTTCCCTTTGCCAAGGTTTCCTTGACAAAAAATAATGGTGTAATGATTTGTGTGTTATTTTCTTATGCTCTTTTCATTTCAGCGATCATATGGTTAATTTGGAATTGGTTTAAGTTTAATTTAAAGTGTTGTAATATTGATTCACCCCCCTCTCAGTATTACTTAATCCTAACAATTGGTATCAGAGCTATTGGCCCTTGAAAAGAAAGTTTAACAACTTAAGGGAGATCAAGATGGATTCTATAAGTTTGGAAGAAAACTTTGAAGTAGCACTTGAAGACCTTGAAAAAGAAAAAGTAGAGAATGGTGACTTGAGATTCAATTTAAGAAGAGCTAAGGGATTCATTAAGAAACTAAAAGACTAGCTTGAACTTTCCAAAAGTCAGAGATAGGATGTTATGGTTCAGATAAAAGAGGATTCAAACAATGATAATTCAGATTAGATAAAGCAACTTGATCAAGAGAATGATACTTTGAAGCTTAGTAATGAGACAATGGCTAAAGAGATTCAATAGGAAAAGGATGATAAAAACAAGATTGATGAAGCTTTGAAGGATGATAATGTTCTGATGGGACAAATGAATACTGAGCTTGATCATTACAAGAACAAATATCTAGAATTGGAGAAATATAATTAGATCATTAAAGGTGAACTTGTTGAGACAAAGAAACATATTGAGAGACTTCACATGAGAATTGACTTGATTGATGAATAAATAGATAGACAGAAACCTAAAGGAGATATAAATGGTGTTGGCTTCAATGAAGCTGAATGTTCTAAGAATCAAGAAGAGAAACCTGATGCGAAGACTGGTGGAGAAAAATCTATTCTTGAAGAACCTAAAGAACAGATCAAACCTTTCAGAGGTGGATTTTTTGGTTGTAACAAGTTTGGACACGTGAAGAGAGATTGCATAGGTAAGGCCCCTTTCAAACCTTTTTTTGGTTATTGTTTTAATTGTCATGCATATGGGCACAAGAAAGAAGAATGTAGGAAACCTGATCAATCTAGATATAGACAAGATAACATCAGAGGAGAATCAGCAGTTAAACCCACATGTTATAAATGTAATAACCTTGGGCACATCTCAAAGTATTGTAAGTTACAAGTAAGTCAGAATAGACCTCCTCCTATATGCTACAAATGCAAAAATCTAGGGCATATAGCAAAGTTTTGTAGGTACAATAGAGAAGACAATAGAAGAGTACCACCTCCGGTGGATACAAAGAGGAATGGAAGTGATACTAGTAAGAGTCTTGCAAATTACAAAACTAAATTTGACAATTGTTCCAAGAAATAAGAAGATAAAAGAAGTGGTGAGGTATGGAAAATCAAAGAGTCAAGTCAGATATTGGTTCAGGGAGAGAAATTAGATGCTACTAAATATTTGCCTGATGCTAACACTACTACAATGACCTAAATGGTCGATCATGGCCATAGGGGGAGCATTGGATGAAGACATCAAACTATATCCAGCCCTTGATTCTAAGGAGTAAGATCCAGTGATCTTGGTTATGATATGTGCAGACATCATAGACCCTATATCTAAGAGTGCAAGATCGAATGATGCATATTATGTGACCGTGAGATTTTTGATTGACTGGACAGTATACAAAATTAAATTTATAGGGTAATGTGAATTTCTCACTTAAAAATGAATTAAATACATCTGATATTCTTATTTCTTCACCATTTGAAGAGCATCGATCAAGGAGAACAGAGATTAGAGAGTATCAGACTTCCTAGCAGCCACATTGCATGATCGATCAAAGAGGAAATTCAAAATTCGATGTGATTAAGGTATTTACATCATCTACTAAAGCAGAAGTTATCGATGCACTTTTGATTTATGATTTTATAGATTGACCTAGATACAAATTCAAGAAACATCCATTTGAGTCTTATGAAGACGATCCTGAAGGAGCATTTTCCAAAGCACCACACGACATCTTGCACGTAGAGGATATTAGGGCATATATTCATCACAAATATGACACATTGAGAGATGATGATATTTCTATAGAAATGGAAGATATGTTAGGTGATAATGTTAAAATGAAGGATGAATTCAAATACATAGACAACCTAAGCATCATGAAGATATTAGACTTGTATGACTTCAACGAAGAAGAATGGATCAAAATTTTACTGAGTAGAGTTTATGGTCAATTCATTTGGATAGGAGAGAAACTTGTAAAGATCTATAGTCATTTGATTCATTAAATAATTGGGTTAGACAAAACTATATTTATCCTTGTGGTAGAGAAGCACATAAAGAAACAATTTGAAACCCTAACACATTCTAAATGGGACAGGCGAGCTATGACAGTGAATGATATTTTCCTACAGGATGTTAGGCTGATTGCGATGATACTTGAATACAAGTTTTACTACAGTAGTAGACCTAATTCAGTCTTAGTAGGATTCATTATTATGGCTTATAGAATAATAAAGGAGAACACTACATTTAACCTATGCGAGGTTCTAGCACAACAATTTTTAGACAATGTTAAGCTAATCAAGAAGGATAAATCTAAGAGTTTTAGATTTGGCTCCCTTCTAGTTCATATGTATATTCACATTGAGCATAAGTTTCTTGGCATGCACCCTAGATCATGGAAAGACATCATACCCACTGGTATTCAGATTTCACAGAGCTACAAAAGACAAAACAACACATGGGTGCATGGAGAACAATTTTCCATGATCAAAATTCTTTAGAGGAAAATGAAAGAAAGATTTAGAATTCCTGAAGATTTGGTTGAGAGATACAAGGATACAATATGTTTTATGGTTAAATGGATACATCCTCTCCCCTTTCCTTCATGGATCTTGAGTGAAGAGAAACCCATTCAATCATTTAGAGGGATTTCCTCCCAAGTACTTTAGCATAGCTGGTGAGAGAGAACGACCCACATGGGAACTAGGCAAAGTTAGCCTCTTCCAACCCACTATAATCAAATACCTTCTTGAGACTAAATTCTTGGAGGCCTAAGATCACTTGTGCCTAGTATTCATGGGATTATAGGTCTCAATAGTGCTTGCACTACCACGGTGTCTTGTATGATTCAAAAGTTACCTTTTGAATGGATGCATTGACTAAGCACCTCTTATTGTAGTGGCCCAATAAACCCTTCTATTCACTGACACAGGGGGAAACCCTAAAGACATCCCACACTTTTGTGGCTCTTTGTAGAGATGGATTTCCCTTGGGAAGTGATGACCTTAGGGATTTGAACCTTGGTGTGCTTGAGAAGTGAGTGAATTTTAAGGAGGATCTTGTACCTCCAAGATTCTAAGTTTTCCTCTCTGAGTAGGTGTGGCTAAACTTTGTTCAAGTGGGAATTTAGTGGATACAGTCGTTCCCAAAATAGGTTGTGGCATACTTGTTTATTTTTATAACATCCATTCTTCTTGACGTGTCTCGTGTGAGTGTTTCAACTTTAAATAAGAATTTAAAATCACTCTTAATAATGAATTTGAACCTTATTCAAAAGGCATTCTGTGACATTCAAGATTGTTTCAAAACCTTGTCATGAACTTTGTGAAAGCATGAACTTGCATTGAGATCTTTTTGCTTGCATTTTCATTAGCCTTTCTCCTTTATCTTTCATTTACATTTTTCATATCATATCATCCTCCCTTTAGTTGTTAAAATCATTATCATAGTGGCATATTGCCTTCATAATTTCATATTACATTGACATTTCATATTGCATATTTTCCCCTCATTTTTCATTTAGAACATATCAAAACTTTGTAAAATCCCACAAAAATTTAAATCATAATCTTTCCTTATGGTATTGAAAACAAGATCTTGACTTGGTCCCTTTGTCCCTTTATCCTAATTTTTCCCTCTATCATTTGGTCAAATTTCATCTTTTTCATGGTGAATTTGAATTATTCCCTTTTTATCCAATTATCTAATTGTCCCTTTGATCCCTTTTAATTCAAGGTCCTTATTCAATTTCCTAAGGTTTTACTCTTAGGTTTGACTTTTGCAAAGATCTTCAAAGTCAAAAATTCCCAAAAACACAATTACATAAGCCTTTGGATATCCTAAGTTGCGTATCATTCCAAAATCTTCAAACAAGTGCATTTATCATATATCCTTTCATACTTATGTGCATTTAGTCATCATGTCGATTGTGACAAGATCTCAATTTCCATGCAACCAAGTCCCAAATCAAATATTCCAACTAGAGTGTGACATAATTCAATTGGGGCCACCACCAAATTATGAACCAATCTTTATATCAATTTAGTAATGTGTCCCTCAAGAAATTTCACAATCATTTGTGCCAATAATGCAAACAATTCAATCAAGATTACCAACAAGATCAAACAAAAATAAATCACTTGTGTCTAGAAAAGCCCCATTCCAAATTACTCACATGGATGAGACGCTCATTTCCTATCAATACATTGACCTTCAATAAACACACAGGTCTGCCACCATTCCATCATCCCCACAAGCCCCGCAAGAGAAATTTCCTCCATCTCTATCAAGAGACACTTCCAATGGTGCAACCTTCTAAGGGCTATCCATACAAAAAATCTAAGGTAGTCCCATTCATGATCCAAGTCACTTTCATGTTGTAAAAACCTTTGAGCCAATTCTGCCATGTGCTCCATCTTCAATAAATCCCATTCAAATTCCATATCCTCCATTTAAAAATATTGACCACTTTTCAAAATCCCCCACACACATTCTCATTCAAACCCCATGTCAAGAGGATGATCCAAATCATGGAGAAACATGTCCTGAGACAAATCAAGATCAAGATCCCAACAATGAAAAATCCCCTCCAATTTTTTATCAAGATCACATTTTCTTTGAGCCTCATGATAATACCACTATGCCTAACCCTCCTATCCAATATTATCTCCTTTCATCTCAAGAGAAAAGTTCCCTTCCAAACCCTATTGAACTTCCCCTTCCTATGCAAGATCGTGAGCTCTCTTCCATCTTTACCAATGATTCCTTTCCAAGTCAAGATCAAAGTATCCCTCCACCTTCATGTCCACAACAAGATCCCATAATCCATCTAGATCCTAAACATCCTTCCATCCCTTCATTTCCTTGTCCTAATCTTCTAGATCTCCCTCAAGATCCTATCCTGCCAAGTGATCCTATCACTTCTCATATTTCATCGCAGGATCCCATTGTTCATCTTGATCCCCCTCATGATTTGAACACCTCTATGCAAGTAGTTCATGATCCCCATACTATTAAAATGGGTTCTTCCTCTTCATCTATCCATTTTGGTTCACTTCATGAACCTATAAGTCCTTCTATATCATATCCACCTCAAAATAATGGACTCACGCCTTGTAGAAAGTATCTCACTATTCAAAGATAGCATTATCAAAACAAAGGGTTAGACATCCATGCAAAAGATATATTAGAACCCTTCCATGTAAAATAAAATATTGATGGCCATGGTCTTAATAACAAATATTAATCTCAATGTGTTGGTATCCCTTCAAAATCCAAATCCAAACATATACCTCCCCCTTCATCCCTTCCATCCATCTTAGGTCCATACATTCCTCCATCCACTAGTTCTCAATCCACTTACCCTTTCTTGCACACAAGTTAGAAAAGGGACACATCTTGGAGAACCATCCACCCATCCAAAAATCCTCCATGTCACTTTCATTCATCCATGAAACCCATTCCATTTCCAAGAAATTTGGATGCCAAACATAAAGTCCATAAGTCAAGTAATCCATATGTTATCAAGGATCAACATGTCCAGTCTAATCGACATGTATGAAAAATGAAAAACATGATCCAAAAAGAAAAAGAAATATCAAAAAGAATGCAAAGGCCCATTAGGAAAAAAGAAAATTCAAAATCAATATGGGTTCCTAAATCTCTTATGCAAGCAATGCATTCTAAGGACCCACAAAAAAATGAAAAGTCAAATAAATGTGGATTCCCAAGAAGCTTCTTGAAGCACAATTTCCTAAAGAAAAATCCAAATTGGCATCCAAAATTGCTATCCCTCCATCTAAAATCCTTCCATCTTCCAAATCTATTTTGGGTCTTTGTGTCCCAAAATCCATATCTATTCCTCCATTAAGCCTTCAAAATCCAAAACCTCATTTTCCTCCATTACTTCATCACCCCTCAAGGTGTGTGCCAATATATTTCTTTCCCACATTCTCTTCCACTCCAAAGCAAGCCTACCTATATTCCCTCCATTATCCAAAAACTATTTTCCAACATATCCAATCCTTTTCATAATCCTTATCCTATCCTATCCAATCATCCATGTCATTTCTCTTTTTCATCACCCTACCAACATATTTGAGCATACTGTCATAGTCATGGTCCATTATTACATTTACTTCAAGAGCACTATCTAAATATTAAGGTGCTTGAGTCCTCCATCCATGTCATATCATGCATCCATTATTTCCAAAAAGTCAAAATGTAAAAAAAAAAAAGAAAAAAAAATTGAAAAAAGTCAAAAAATGAAAAACAAAAAAGTCAAAAAAAAAAGAATAAAGAGAAATAATTTCGTCAAATAGTGAAAACCTGGAAAACAGACGCCTTGGGAAAATACCATGATGAAAACCTGGAAAATAGGTGTCGTGACTAATTTATGAACTTTTGCCATTCCATACTTGGGGGCAGGCTTCATCCATGTTTTTCCTATCATATCATACCTCTATCATTATCTTCCATTGTCCCCATCATTTCCTCCATTATCCTATGCCTATCATATCCCTTATCCTATTCCCTTTTTCCCAACTTTGATCTTGACATGGTTAGGGATCTCCCTAGAAGCATTACATACACTATCTTATTTACATTGTCCTCATTTCTCTGGTTCATATTGTGTATCTTATCATATCAACCTTCATTCCCTATCCCCCATTGTCCATTCTTGATCTTGTTTATCCTATCATTTCCTTATCCATTTCCCCTTTCCTATCCATATCCTAACATTTGTCCTATCAAAATCATTTTCTTGGTCTTGATTAAAAATAAGGACATTAAATACAAAACATATTTTCAAAGAAAAACCTCTTGACATGTCCATTCCTATACATTACATGTCATTCAGTGCATCATTTCATTACCCTACCATTGTCATGTCCAGCCCCTCAGCTTGGAAAAAATATGTTATCACATTTTCTAGATAGTCCTTGGCACCCAAACAGATCCAATGCAAGTGGCCCTTGTCCTTCATCCATATACCAGTCCATCCATCAATCCATAATGTCCCTGCCTTGCTAGACATTGGGAGAAATTTCAATACATCTTTCTCATGTAAATATTAATGTCCTAAAAAAATTCAAAAAAAAATTGCATAATGATCATCTCTATTTTAGTTTTTGGTATTTGTAATAATAAATTTAAGACTATCTCATATATTTTTTGCAACTCCTATATAATAGGAGAAAAATGATGTTGGTGTTACACACCCTTCGGTACCACGTGGATTTGGGAAAAACTAGACCTCATGAGTTGTGCCTACTACAGGAAGCTCTCACCAATCAAATCAAGCCCCCAACCCATTGTGACTGAAATTTTAAGTCAATTAGATTGACAAAATTCATTTTGAATATATTTTAGTTGTAAAATTTTCATCTCTACTTTTTAAAAACTAAACATTTTTCTAATAAATAAAATAATGACTTTTAATTTATTGTCAATATAATTAGTAATAAATCTAGTTCTAATTGCAAGTACTAACAAGTGTCGCATAGTGAAATTGTTAGTAAAATAGTGTCTCGGCCTTTCATTTACATAAGGTTACTATTTATAGTAAGTTTGCATTTGATTGCATATTTTTACTAAAGTTTATTCAAAAATTTAGATGGGCTAGATAAGCATGTATGTAAATTGTTCCTCCAAGATCATGTCTAGATTTGAAGATAATAAAGTTTTTATTTTTGAACTTGCTAAAAAAATTTACAAAATCAATTTGAAGGCCTTGAGGATCCTAAACAATCTAAAATTGTTCATAACTAGTGTAGCGAGTTATTGCTTGATAAATAAGTTACGATTTTTCTAGCACTTCAAATGGTTTGTCAACTGGACACTTGATTCAAAATTTATAGCCTTCAGAAGTTGGGTCTCATAAAAAAAAAGAAATATAAAAATGTGTTGAATTTAAAAATGAGCTATAAAAGGGAATTTATATATGTGTTGGTGTGTCTTTTGACACATCATAAGGCATCTTTGAGTGGATATAAGATAGGAATCAATTTCTAAGTGATTTTTAACCCATGGTTTCATAGATCATTTGATGGTTTCATGTATTGCATCTCCTATACATATTAGGTGTATGACATAGAGGTTGTGTGTAAGAATTTGATAGCCAAGATGAGTTACCTCTAGATCTTTGGTTGGTGATATTTTTTTGAAAAGCATGTTCTATAAGTGCATTGTAATATGTTTTTTGAATTCTAAATAATATATTAGGCAACTTTAGAGTGTGAGGCTTTTCTTTCGAATGGATTTTCCCATGTAAATCAATGTGTTGTGGTATACATGTTATTCATGTTTATTTATGTTAAATGTTTGTAATTACTGTAAAGATATGAGAAATTTTTTACATGATCTTCATCCCAATGTTAGTGTAGAAATTTATTCTACTACCTTAATTTTCTTATAAGTAGTATCAAATCTTGATCACCTTTAGTTTCAGTTGTAGGTTGTTGGGGTTTTTAAAATAATCCATATTTGAAATGGATCTTGTGTAGAACATACTTTGTGATCTTGTTGTAGGAATTTTTAGATGGAAATTTCCTCAGGATGAATAAAGGTGGGGAAATTTCCTAAAAATATTTTTGAAATGTGGAAGCTAAAGATGGAGGATCTATTAAAATATCAAGTTTTGTGAGATGTTCATGAGAATTTTATAAGACCTTCAAATCTTATAGAATATGTTGAATATGATGTTATGGACTATAAAGCTAAGGACTAATCATATTGTGCATGACAAACTCTTTTTTTATCAATATCCATGAAGAGACCTCTACAAATAAACTATGGAAGAAGCTTGGTGAGATGTATCAAGCCAAATCTTTGGTGAATAGTATTATCTGAGGAATCTAAGTTATATTTCTTAAGGAAGAGGGTGGATGAATTACAAACCACCCAAAAGAACTCAATATGTTGGTGGCTCAATCGACATCTATTGGTGTCAAGATAGATGAGACAGAGAAATGTCAAATCTTGTTTTATTCTTTTTCTGATTTGTGTGACTCCCTTGTTAAGGCCATCAACAATACTTTATTATTTTAAAGACTAAAGATATGGTGGGTTCTTTTATTTAAAAAGAGATGAGGAGGAAGGTGTCCATGAATTTCAAGAAGGTCATAATTGTTCATGGAAGACCTAAGTAAAAAGGAAAAATAAATGAAAAACATAATAAATCCAAACATAGGGTGAGATAAAAACCTCCTAGAAAGTCCAAGTTATCCGCTAGAATTGAAGCTTGGGAACATCCAGATTGTAGATAAGAAAATAATAAGAAAAATAAGAAATTCAATTCTCACTCTGAGTCCAAGAAGGAAGATGGTAATGCATCAATTGTGGCTTTAGCCACTCATATAGATAATGATCCTTGGTTAATTGACTCAGATGCATGTTTTAATATGACCTCTAATAAAGGCTTTTTTTAAAAAAATTAAGAATTTGATGAAGGTAAGGTGTACTTGGGTGATACTTCTCATTTAGATATTGTTTCTCGAGGAAAAGTTAGAATCAAGTTTCCTAATGATAGAATAAGAAAGATTAATAGTGTGTTGCATCTCTCTGGACTAAAATGAAATATGTTATCCGTGAGGGGTAAAATCATGATAATTTGTCACCCTTTTACAAAGGAAAAGGACAACACCAAAACTGTAAAACTTCAAGGGCATAAAATTCACATTTCTATTGAGAATTTGAAGATGATGTAAACTGATGAAATGTGTGAAATAGGCTAAATTATATGCCTATAAATTTTTTTTAAAAAATTGAACCAAAATTAATATGTTTTATAAAATTTTAAGGTCTCCTTTTCATTTCGTGAAAAATATTGTAAATCAGGGAGTTTACTTACCGCCAAATCATTATAAGTAAAACATTAGTTTTTCCTCCAATTTCAGAATATTTTTTAGATGAAATGTATAGCTAGTGCCAAAAAAAAAAAAAAAGTGTTTTTGATGTATACTTTGCCCAAAGTATTCAAATTTGAACTTACTTGAAATCAACCATTTTTTGTCTCCCGCCATTTTTCCCCTATCAAAACTATACCAAAAACCAAATAAATTACATATTATTGAAGAGGACTCTCTTCTCTAGTATTATCTATGATTTTAAAAATTTTCTGAATTGATTTAGTATTTTTTTATATTATCCGAATCAACGATTTCTGAAAGCTTTAATAACCTACATGCAGTTTTTAACAAATTTGTTCAATGTTATGTAGTCAAAACAATATAAAAATTATATGTCAAGAATTGTAGTTCTGAGATCTAGAAAAGGGTACTTTCAATTTTTTGACATTGTTTAGTTTCAGTAGAGAAAAAACCAGTAGAAGTGCCAACTTGTTGATTTCCTGTGTTTTTGGAAGTTTGGTTGCCAACATGGCATGCCAACTAGGATGAATCGGCCGAGTATAACTCGGTCGAGTAATACTTGGCCGAGTCTACCTAAGTGATCAGCCACCCGCGAGCGGTCGCATGGGTGACCCACCCTTTCAATTTGAAAGGTATATATATGTTATTTTAAAAAAAAAAAATATCAACTGCGAAATTAAATCCTTATTTCAGAATATATAAAGTTTTTTGAGGAAGCGAAAAAGGCATTTTGTGACCAGAGGAGTGTGACTTTGCAAGTTTTTTAATAAAGAAGTATTCTGAAAGAAAAATAAATTTTTTGCTTCTATTTGAGCAATGGGAAATAAAAGGACTAGAATAAGGAAATATGATCGTAAAAGGAATGACCAAATGAAAGGTCATGTGAAACTTATCGAAGAGAAACCAATCAATGTTGAAGAAGAACCTATTGATATTGAAGAAGGTGCAACTCAACTAGGGAAGGATATTGGTATTAGTCGAGGTATACATATTTATCCTACATTAGAAAATTTGATGGAGATGAATGATGAATCACTTTTCAATCAAATTGCACCAGAGCACCTGATATCTAACATCACTATTAAATTTCATGTCAAAAACATGTGGAAAGAATATTTTGAGGATAAAAATTTGGTGGGAAAAGCACAATTGTTTGCAAAGTTATTTTTGAAAAGAGAAATGACTCCGGTTTTGGAGTTGTTAGGTGTTGATAATAGGAAAATTGGACAAGGAGGTCAAGTAAAAGAAACAATAATTGGAAATTTGCAAGATGCATTGAACGTTGTTAACAAGATAGATCATGGAGGATCTGATTCAAATACTGCTAGAAGAGCATTGATGACTATGATTACCAGTAAGAGATTGACATGCAAAAACCAAGTTTGAACAGTTTCTGATTTACTCAATGTATCTCGAAGAACTGTTCAGAGATATATTAGGAAGAGAAATGTGTTGGATATGAACATTGAAAAGAATTGGGTACAGATTTGTAGAGTTCCTCAAAAAGACAGTTTTTGAAGATGTAAGAAGTCGAGTCATTGAATTTTGGACCAACCACTCTCATGTTTCTTCCAATAGAAGGGACACTATACAGATTAAAGATGACGATACTGATATGAAGATTTCACATCCAAAACATTTTGTCAATACTACACAAAGTGAACTATTTGAAACATTCAAACAAGAATTTTCAAATATGAAAATAGGTCAGAGAATGTTTCAGATGTTGCGTCCTTGCTTTGTGCACATAAATAAGGTTCATGAAACATGTTGTTGTCAAAATCATGTTGAGTTTCACTTATATTTGCAATCATATAAAAAGGTTATAGCAGTACTTAATCTAGATATGGTTCCTGGAAGTACAACAGAATTTGTGAAATCCATTTTATGTGATAATTCAGAAGACTTTGATGAATTCAATGTCCAATGTATAAAAAATGAATGCAATGATTGTAGAAATTAACATAAATTTCCTTTACAATTTGATAATATTGATGTTACAACACTAGTCTAGTGGAAGAGATTTGAATATGAGAAATATGAAATGAAGACAAGACTAGAATAAAAAAAATTTGCATTGGAGGAGAGTGAATTACCATACCTTCAGTTCATGGATAGATTTTGATCTATGATTTATCCACATATCCAACATTGTCATGGTGCACGATGGCAAGATAAACAGTTTCGTGATTCCAAAAATTATTTTCCACCTGGCTGTATTCTTTCAGTTGTAGATTTTACAGAGAACTATACATTCTCTCCTCAAAAGAAGCTTCAAAGTCAATATTATCATTCTGATCAAGTTGTAATATTTCTCCATGTGACCTATAGACATGCATAATTCAATTTGGATGAGATTGAAAGTATAGATCAAAATGAACGCATTATCATTAAGGAGGTTCATTTCTATATCAGCGATGATAAGGTTCATGATAGGAGTTATGTGGCTCATTATTTCGGCATATTTTTCCATAATATTGCAAGTCACAACATAAATGCTTCACAACACTGGATCTAGTCTGATGGGTGTGCGGGTAAGTAAACTAAAATTAAATTTTCTTTTAAGTAGAACATTTCAATTAAATATTAGATCTAGATATCATATATATATTTAATGTTTTTTAAATTTTTTACACATGATTGTGCAGGTCAATTTAAATCTGCAAAAGCCTTTAATTGGTTAGCTATGCAACATGCTAGACACAATGTTAAGTTTCTTTGGAACTTCTTTGAAAGTGGACATAGAAAATGGGAGCATGATGGAACAGGAGCATGTGTGAAGCGTGCACTCTGAAAACATGAACTTAAAGGTATACATATGTATGTCATTTTCATATTATTTAATTTGTTTACATAACTTAGTGAACTTTAATCTTCATTTGATATAGTTTGAATAAACTAATTTTATATTTGTATATGTCCTTTAAATTGTTAAATATATCCAGGTAACATGATAGAGAATGCAAACAAAATTGGTGAATGGTGTCAAAATCATTTCGCTACTCGAGACACAAAATACAACAAATGTTACTTTTGGGAAGTGATAGGTATATAATTTAAAACTAGTTCAGTCATTATTCATTTTTCATAATTGAATTGAGTTGATCTGACTAAATAAAATTTATTTTTAATTTGTATATATCTACATATCAATCAATCTAATCCTTACAATTGTCAATCAATTGTTGGAATTAGAAGTTTACATCAATTGATGACTACAGGACAACACAAGCCTCCACTAATTCAACTAAGAGATAAATCATGTTTTTGTGAATATTGTGTTAACAACACAATGAGTCAATGTGTTAATATTGCAAATGGATATGTTTCACAATGGGATCAGAAAGAGTTAGTCAGAATGCCTCCTTATGAAGATGATGACAGTGATATAGACATCCATGATCCTATATATTTAGTTGATTATGAACGAGTTTCTAATTTAGTTGTTACAGGTGTGTGCTGACATACATGTATATATATAAATTGATTCTAGGTTTTTTATTTACAGTAAATATTTAATTTATACATATATATAAAATGTACATGTGATATTTTTGTTGTTGTTGCGGATCCCGAGAATGCAGAAGGTGTAGATTATTATTTACTAAGATGCACCAAAGAAAAATCCAAGTTGGTGCAAGAAATTGTTGATGGTGATGGACAACAATATCC
>MU225693.1:1578534-1597350 GCA_018584345.1 Thuja plicata
TATATATATATATATATAACACTAAAGATTGATTATGATTGATTTTGATCTTGATTTTGTTATCTATTGAAAATTTACATAACTTGCTCTAAGATTAGTTTAAAATAAAACATGTACATAAATTTAAATGAACTTATATATATAGATCAAAATAAAACATGCATGTAACAATGTACAAATGTCTAGATATAGTTCAACATATAAAACATAAAAAATACATGTACAACATCAACATAAAAATGTAAATGGACCTGTAAATATCAATGTATCAACATAAAAAACACATGTACATAGATCAATGTAAATGTCTAGATGTCAACATAAAACATGCATGTAATAATGTACAAATATCTAGATATATAGATCAACATAACAATGTAAATGGACCTGTAAATATCAATGTATCAAAGTACAAAACACATGTACATATCAATACATATATGTCTAGATATCAACATAACAATGTAAATTTTTGTACTATCTATCAATGTAAAATAGATGTGTGTATATAATCTAGATCTCTCATGTGTAAATCTAGATCAATAACCGCTATGATCACCACTCTGTGCAGGCCTATGTGGATCGTCATCCTGTTGCACCTGAGTCTGTATATGTACAAATATATATAACAATTTTAAAACAAATTTAATTAATATATTTATCCAGACCAAGCTTTTTTTTCTAAATGTACATGTTTAAACTTGAAATGAATAAACTATTTAAAAATAATTTATATTAAATTTTACCTCTATATCCTGATGAATCAGATCAACAGGCTCCTCTAAATCTCCATATGTAGCGCCCCTCGTAGTGTCTTGTACCTAGTTCAAATTAATTTAAAATATATATAGTTAAATTTATATAAAAATAGAATTTATATAAATAAGTTAAATACAAAATTACTTGATTTTTCTTGAATCTTGAAATTAAATGGTTTCAAGTGTACTTGGTGTAATGCACGTCCAATGTCAGATAACTCATAAGAATGTAAGGAAACTATCTCAGGATCAATGCCCTCATCCATAAGCAAATCTGAGAATCTGGTGTGAAATTGTGAGGTCGTAGGTGTCTGATATAGGGGAGCCTATGTATGTTGTCGAGGCGGTGTAAGATCATCCATACTCTGTCATGGAGTTGTAGGATGTATCTGGACATCCTCCTATCTAGAGGTACTTACCTCTACATATCCTCGTCCTTGACTGCTACATGTGGAGGATCTGGAGGCCTGGTCTCCTTGAACGAATGCAAAAATATCATGTGGAGGAACCCCATGTGTCATAGAAATGTGCTGGTAAGCTGTAAGGAGATCACTGACTAAACTCGAGCTCATGTCACGCAAATGATCCTCTAGTAGTCATAATATCTCATATGGAGTGGAAAGATCATATCGGATGTATGGATCATAAAATGGAGTAGAAGGATCAACGCCTGTGCTCATCCAGGATCTGAGCATGTACCTACCAACATGATTAGATGACAACTCATCGACTTGAGTCACGATGGTGGCAATGCTAGAAAACATATCTACGTGTGCATCCTCAGCAGCAACCTGTCCAGCTCCAGTGTAGGTCTCCAAACCTTTTGGAAGAACCAAAAGGTTATGACCCACCAATGCCCTCTTACTAGGGGGCTGTGGTGCATCACGTCATCTACACTTATCCTGATATCTCCCCTGACCCTAACAAGCATGTGGAGGTAAATCTGTCTAATCAACATCATAACCTAAATGGAACTCTGCAAACAATTATTTGCAGAAATATAAGGGCACCTCATCCTTTTGGTACCACATATGATGGGCCTCCAACCATCTCAGATATATAAAAGGAGCTACTAATTGATTTGTACATTTTGTGACCCTATATTCTCAAACCACTTTCTTTTCTATGTAATGGTTCCCAAACATGTTCTTAACCTAAGTAATAGTAACATCCCCATCAACTTTCCTCCAACTGACAATACTTGTAACAGTGCTAGATAGGCTATGGTAAAAAGAATCAATAGATGCATCATCATATGGATTGTATGATTTATCCTTTTGAATCATACTCATCAACTCTGCATGAATGGAAATCAATTTCTCCCTATTAGGGAGGGTAGCACTTTTCTGCAACGTCCTCTCTAGCACAGCTAGAGCGATATGCATCCTCGTGATAGTCTCCTATTTTCAACTATCACGACTTTGTGGGGTATCATGGTGGCCTAATGATTCTCGTGAGGCCTAACTACCATGAATGCTAGGGTCTGAACCAGTAGAAGCCTTGTGATGTAGAAATGTAATATCTAGAGACAAAAAGTGCACTCACTGCAAGTGGGCACATACATGTGTACATTCAGTAGGAAATCAATTTATATATGTACATGTGTTGAAAAAGAACATGTTTTTAAATTAAAAAATAAAAAAATATCTATACATACATATTTAAATTTTAAACAAATTCAATTTACATCTTCAACATGAAACATTTTTTCAAACAAAAGTTCAGAAATTTTAAACAATGAAAATTGCACATGTACATATTAACATAAATATCTACATAATATATGTATGTCCATCTGAACAAAAAAATTCATGACATCCTCTTAAGCATAAATACATCAAAAAAAGATTCCACATGTACATAACTTTTAAGCGATTTTAAGATTTTAATATATTCAAATTGATTTATGTAACCTAGTACGTAAGACTTCTAGGGTTTTGTTATGTACTAATTTTGAAAGTTGTGTATGTAATGAAAATGTCTAGAATGATCAAGTTGTGACAAAAAGATTTTGTGGCACATTCTCAAGTAATAAATATAGTCATGTATCCTAAATTCATTCCCTATAATGATTGCTTTGGATGACTAAAGACTAAATAGATTTGTGAAACAAAAGCTATGCTTCTAGTTTACGTTTTGGTTAAATTATATGATTTTAGGCTTTTAAGTTTACGTATAAATGTTTCATAATTTTGGATTTGGGTTTGCGTTTATGTTTCAAAATTTTGGGTAAATTATGTGTAAGTTTGAATTTGCGTTTATGTTTCAAAATTTTGGGTAAATTATGTGTGAATTTGAGTTTGCGTTTAAGTTTGGGTTTGCATTTAAATATTTTTAAATAACATCAATTATATGACCTAAAAAAAATTATTTCTAGAAAATGAAGAAAAAAACCATGACATTACAATGCTAGATAAAAAAATTCATTTTACATATATGTTTAAATAAAGTAAAACATTTTAAAAACAAAAAAGGGCCCTACCTAGAACTCGGCCGAGTTTTCTTCCTCAACTCCACACCCACAATCTTAGCCCCTCAATGTGCAAATGAGGGGCTAGAGGGATGTTTTTGGGTTTTTGAAAGATTGTGCATACTTGGCCGAGTAGCTCTCGGCTGAGACTCCCAGGCCACGTAGGTACCACTCAGCGCCATGTGGCACCTACATAAACTCGGTCGTGTGGGACTCAGCCGAGTCTTACTCGGCTGAGTATAACGTGAATGAGTGCCCAAATTTATCCTTAGGTGTGACAGATTATTGTGCTTTTACCCTAAGAAAACTAATAGATTTGGGCATGTAGATAGCCTTTTTTATGCAAGATGCAAAATGTTAACATGTTCTATGGTGATTAATAGAGGTGTCAAAATAAACACGTTATATAAGTTTGATGCATACACTAATGAGTGTAATAGTACTCCTCTAAGGACCAAATCTATGGATATTTTGTTGAAAAAGGTGACAATTTTGCCTTTAGTGGATGGTCATGGATTTTGGGTACTTAAGTGTACTTTTTCTTTTGAACTACATTTATTAAAAACCAAAACCACGTTTAATTTTACTCAAGTTCTCATAAATGATGTGGTGCATTAGATCTTATTTGTTTTGATGTGTTTGGTCCAGTAGATGTTTCTTCCATTGAAAAATCCACATATTATGTTTCATTTATTAACGATTATAGAAAAAGGAAATGGGAATATTTTCTAAAGATTAAATCTAATATTTTTAATTGATTCAAATAATTTAAAGCAATGGTTAAATTGATTTCTAGAAAGAAAATAAAATGTTTGAGGACTGATAATGGCGATGATTTTTGTTTTCTAATGATTTTTATATGTTCTATAAAGATTGTGGCATTCATATAAGATAGAACACTTCATAATCTCTACAACAAAATGTGGTTTAAATAAATGTTTTTTTATCCTGTGTTATTATTGATGTCAAACATTGTGTTCTATATGGTCTAGGGGAGCTTGATGATCTTCCCTCAAGATTTGTGGTCCAAATGTGTGTCATTCTGGCGATGGGATATGTATTCTAAACCTTCAATATAGTAAAAGACGGGAATAGAATAATGGAAGATAGGTATGTATCTTGTATGGTTTCAGAACAGTGGAAGACAAGAATGTTTCCTGTATGATCTCAAAACAGTGGAAGACTGGAATGTTTCCTATATGATCTCATAATAGTGGAAGACAAAAATGTTTCATGTGATCATGTACAGACAGTGTTCTACAGTACTCATGTATTATATTCTTATTTTCAGATGTTTTCCTTGTCTAGATATCTTTTGTAGCACTATGTTGTATTACAATTGAAATTTTTATAGTAGAAGTTATTTGTCTTTCTAGAGCGGTTCACTTCTAGAAATTAGGGTTGAAATTATGTTGCTACTCATTCAAACGAATTCAAAACTTGGTCTTGGTTGTGGTGTTCTCTAGTTATAATCAGGTGTGCGTTCCTAGTGTTCTAGAGATTGTATTATCATGAGTTTTCATTCTTTCTGTTTCTTGTTCTAATTTAGGAATTTGTCGTAGCAACTTTTGACATGGCATGTTGATATGATTTTTGATGTGGCATGTTGACATGGCTTATGATGTGGTGTATAGATCTCTCCATAGTGTGTGGAGGTCTGGTTATTGTTGACAATTCACAATTTGTTTCTACACGTTTGATTTATCCTTGGTTTATGTTCCAATGATTGTTGATCTGGCATTGGGACATGTGTAGCATGTTCTTGGTCCATCTTTCTCTTGGGATGGATCATGCTTTTAGTTTTAGATCTGGGTGCTATATTTATTGATTGTTGAAATATTAGCTTTAGATATGAGTCTTGTACTTAATTCTTCTATCTTATCCTAATGGGTTCATACTATATGGGACCTACATATTTAATGTTTATCACCTATCCATTGGGTCCTTGGTTTGATTGCTTTGGATAATGATCTTATTTTTCTTTGGTCGACATGAAACTTATTTGAAATATCCTTTTTTGTTTGGCTGACCTTATTGTAATCTCCAATGATCTATCTTGTATATAAGGATTTTTGGTACCTTAGCAAAATGTATGCAAGGTATAAAGTATAGTGTGCGAACTAGTTCAATAATTAGCATAACAAAGTGTAGTGACTGTGCCAAAGAGGAAAAGACATTAATAAGTTTGTTGCTAGAGAAGAAAAAATTATGGAGATCAACTGTATTTGTAGGAGAGTGCTTTCATATCAAATTTTAAGGAGAATAAGTACTTTGAGATAGTGAGTCTTGAGTACTTCAATTTTTTATTGTATCTTTCTACTTTGGCAGTCATCCTTTGTATGCAAGTTCGAAGTAGCGGGATCCTATTTGTATTGTAAGGTAGTGAGCCTTCTTCATTATTAACATTCATTGTAGTATAGGTATTGAGCCTCTGATTGGTTTTCTATAGTAGTGAGCTCTTAATCTTTTGTAATCAAAATACATACTTTAGTGAATTATCTTCATGGGAAAGTTCTCACCCTAGTTTTTCCCAGCACATATAAATCTAGGTGTTCTTGTGTTGTTGGTTCAGGTCTTTCTTGCACATTGTTTCTTGTGGTGGTAACAAAAGCTAGTTGATTAGTGTTTTATTTTTATGCTAACTCACCCCCCTCTTAGCATCTAAAGTGTGTTCATCAAATGGAGTTACAAATAGGATGAATAGGGCGTAATGGATAAGGCTAATGGTATGGTGAGTGGTATTTTCCTACAAAAGAAAATTTGTGCTAAAGCTATTTCCACTACTTACTACCTAGTTAACAAGTCTCCTACATCAACTCTTGTTGATAAAACACCTATGGAGGTATGGACAAGTCATAAGCCTTCATTGTTACTTCTTAGAGTTTTTGGCTATGAGGCATTGCACGCATGTCAAAAGAGAAGCGAACTATGTTGGAGATCAACATTGTGAAATGTATCTTCATTAAATATAGCTATTGTTTTAAAAGATACAAGTTTTAGAACCCTCTTGCACAAAAGGTCATACACAAAAGAAGTGTTATTTTTAGAGAAACTAACACTCCTTTGGTTACATTGAAACTAGAATAGACTAAAAAGGAACATATGTTTCAACTCCCTTCTACGTCTAAGAGAATTGAATAGAGACCCCTACATAGACAAGAAGTTGAGGAGAGCTCAATGAACTCTAAATCTTTAGAAAATGAGGAAGAGCCTCCAACTTAGCTTGTTCAAAGGTCTACAAGGAATATACAACCACTTGAAAGGTATTCATCTAGTGATTGGAGATGTTTTTTCTTTTGAATATTACTGTAGATGAACTTAGAAATGTAGAAGAGGCATATGGTACAAATAATGCAAAATTCTAGAAAATTGCCATAGATGAAAAATGATAGCTTTAAAATAGAATGATATATGAAATCTTGTACTATTTTCCAAAAACTAAATAATTGTTGGTTGAAAATTGGTGTTAAAGAAAAAAATTGGTTGAGATGGAAGTATTGAGAAGTATAAGCATGATTGGTTGAGAGATACTCTCAAGTTTTGGGTGTTTATTATGGTGAGGTATTTTCTCTTATTCAAAAAATGGCATGCGTTAGATTTTTTATTCATATTGTCATTTCTTAATATTCATAGGTTGAGCATGGATATGGAAACTACTTTCCTTCATGGTGATTTAGAGGAGGTGACACAGGAGCATCTTCGAACACCTTAGGTTGGACTAAATTACATTAGCGGGTGAAGTATTATCAAACCTTGAAAATCATATGGTGTGGTGGATATGAAGCATAACAACATCAAGAAAGTTCTTCATGATATCCAAATAGGTCTACACCAAAATTTGGACCCTCTTTAAGAAGCACTGATCAGAATACACATACATCAGTTTTGGAATTTGGAGGCCAACATGGACACCAAAAAACATTGGATATGATATATCAGAATGTAAATAAATGTGGAATATCATTTGCAATAGTTAGGTAGTAGTTAGGGAGCAGTAGATTGGGAGGAAGGAGCTTCAAGAGCTTTCTCTTTGATACAAAATATGTAATAAGCCCATGGTAGCCTATGAACCTGGATGTGAGGCCAATAGGCAAGATGTAAGCATGCAGGAATGTTGATTTTATATTTTTAATAATAATAGTATTTATTTTCTTCCACATTCAATTCTATAATGTGTTTTGCATGATCAACTACAAGGTTGGATAGTCCATTCTGAACCCTCTAACCTTGACTATGTCAAGCGGTATTAGAGTGAGCTTCAAACCTATGAAGGTGGATATTTTGGAAGATCTTTAGTGTGGATAAATCATCAAATAGAGGTAGGTTACATTTTTTGTTAATCAATTTCCAAAGTGAGGCACTTACAACCCTGATCCAAATCACCGAATTGAGGTAGTCACCTTGTTTTGAAGAAAGGATGCCACCAAAGAGAACACTTGACATGGTCAACTTTTTGAAATAATAGAAGAGATGATGGACATAGTGTGAGTTATAAAGAATAGATTAGATGTTGTGGAGGATGATGAACTATAAGTGATATGTTTGAAGATGTTAAGTTGATGATTACCAAGTTGTAGAAAGTTAAATGCAAGACATTAAATCAGTTAATGTATTGTATTGTCATTGATGTCAACTTGATATAATATGATTGGTTATATACAAAGTGTCAAAGACTTCAGGGAACCAGAAAGATTAAGGTTATGCTATCAGTAATGCATAAAAGTTCAATATTCACTAAGTGACTACAAACACCGATGGGTAGTGCACCCCGACAGATAGAGAACCCTGAGAGGAAAGTCATAGTGATACCCAAGCAAGAAAATTGAGAAAGCATTACCAACGAGCAAAATCACAGTGTTACCCAACTGAAAAAACTTCACATTGTTGCCCAATGGACAGACAACCCCGACAGAGATGCTCGAGGAGAACTGAAGTGTTGACCAAAGCTAACAAAGAGTTAAACACCAAAAACAACTGAAGTTCAGGATCGACAAAAGACTTAGCTAGAAAGAGCTAAAGAAGGAGTTAACTAGTTGTTAATATAGTTTTCATCAACAATTTAAAAGCCAGAGATAAGAGAAAGATTTAAAGCTATTTTATTCCATTTGTCAAAGAGAAATCTACGGGATAAAATTGAAGTAAATCTTTAAAGAAAGATTGGCTAGAATTGCGGATCACGCCAAGAACAAGAAAGTCAAGGACTAAGAAATGGTGAAATCATGTCTATAAAGAGACAAGCTAATTCATTGTGAATTAGGGGTGAATAGAAGAAGAGGATGCTGAAGATAAACATATGAAGGAAGTCTTCAATCAGACCTGATTAATCAAGCCGAAGAACAGAGCTAATTCTGCAGACACCGAGCAACAGAGAAGCACAACATCACTAAGAAGAAAGAAGTGGCGCAAAGGTATTGAAAAGATACATTGATCATAAAGGTATTATGAGCTTACAATAGATCTGAAAATCTGCAAAGTATAGTTGTATATGTGAACAGATCATTTACTTTTTCAATTTAACCATTGGATTAGGAAGTCTCTTAACCAAGCAGGACTTAACAATCCTTTATATATTGAGATACATCCTAAGGATTATCAAAAGGTTTGGTCATGAAGATAGCATAGAGATGCCAGATACCACATGACAAACTACACAAGGTTTGGTCATAAAAGGTAACATAGAGATGTTAGATATCAAGTGACAAACTATTCTATTTAAATCCTCTAACAAGGTCACACCTAACAGTGTGTTTGTAACCTTTAACAGGGTTGGCTCTTCACTGAGCTCACTTGAGAAGAGTGAAAATTTTGGGTTACCGGTCCCAAGTGGTTTTTCCCTTAACAAGGTTTCTACATTAAAAATCTACGTGTCAATGTGTTTATGAGTCATTACTTTAGTGTTTTGTATTACACATAACTAATCTAGATTAATCGGTATACACTAAGCAATTTACTGCATTTCGGTAAATGAAAGACTGCTAATCGGTAAACAGTAAGAATAAGGTTTAATAGTGAACTTTGAGCAGTACTTAATTGTTGAGATTATTTCAAGGCATTCATCTTGTAGGACTAAAGATGACTAGAGGCTTATAATTGTGGTAATAAGTTTTTGGGTTAATTTATTAAAATATTTTTGAGGCTACTAATTCACGCCCCCCCCTCTCAATTATTCTAATAATTGGTATCAGAGCTTGTGTGCTTTGAAGGAAGGTTTCAAGACCTAAAAAAAGATCACAAGATGAGAAAACATGATGTGTCAAAGTTGAACAAGGACAACATTGCATCATGGAAAAGTAGGATAAGAATCCACCTATCAGGTATTGGAAATGATGTTACTCAATACTTAGATACTCAATATGTGTTGCCTATAGGACCTCACACACTTGAGCAATTAAGAGAAAATCATGAGCATAATTCTATGATGATATAACTTGCTTCCTCACTCTCCGATGTTGAATTTGAAGATGTCAAAACTTGCACCTCTGCAAAAAAAATGTGGGACAAATTGAAGCTGGTAGATGGAGGAGATGTTAATGTACTAAGAGCTAAGGTAGAGATCCTAAGAGGTAAATTTGATGACCTAAGAATGAGAGAAGGATAAAATATCACTCAGTATAGCTACAGAATAAAAGAAGTAGTCAATGATATCCGAGGATTTGGAGGCATATTCAAAGAAGAGACAGTGGTAAGTAAAATCCTAAGAACCTTACTGCTTGTATATGCTATTAGAGTATCTTCTATACAAGAAATGAGAGAAATAGAAAACAATAATGTCACTCTAGATAGCATGGTTGGTAGACTGATTTCATTTGAGATGAATAACTTTGATAACATTGTCTTCTCATCTATTGAGTCTGCATTCAAATCTTCTTTAAAAATAAGTAAGTCAAATCACAAACACACTATTAGGAATGATAGTGAAAGTGATAGTGATGACCAAGATCTTGATGAGATTGAATCACTAATGGCTAGAAGATTGCAGAGAGGCAAAGGTAGATATAAAGGTAAATTACCACTTGTATGTTTTAATTGTAAATAGATTGGACACTTTGCTACTAGATGTCCTAACAGAAGAAAAGATGATAGAAGTAATGACAAATCATATGAAAAGAAGTTTGATAGAAGTGATAAAAGAGATTACCAAAGCAACTGACAATTTGATAGAAGAGATACCTGAGACTAGAAGGACAAAGGGAAGAAAGCTTGTGACCTGGCTGAGAATAGAGATGGAGATACTGACACCGAATCTGATGAAGACATTGAGATGGTATTTGTGGCCATGAAGGATGATTCAGAAGAAGAAGAAATGTATGTAGAGACTGCACTCATATCTAAGGTTAGTAAGAATGATGTATGGATTATAAATAGTGGCTGCACTCACCACATGACCGGTGATAAAAAAAAATTTGAAACTTTTGAGTACTATAATGGTGCATCAGTAAGAATGGGTAATGACACACCTTGTCCAATTGAAGGTAAAGGAACCATAATGATGAATAACCTGATCAAATGTGAAAATGCATATTGGGTAAAAGTACTTAATTATAATCTGTTGAGTGTTTCATAGCTGAATAACATAGGTCATCGAGTAGCATTTGAAAATAAGAAGGCAGTGATCTTTAATGAATCAGGAAGGTTGATCGGAATTGGTGAACAGACAAAAGGTAACCTATTCATCTTGATGATATAAACACTACTTGTTTAATGGATAGAAATTAAGACATATGGTTGTGGCATAAGATATTATGTCATGTGAATTTTGACAAAATGATAAAGATAAGCAATAAAAGGACAGTAAGTGGCTTACCAAGCATGTCAATGCCTGAGCATATCATGTGTAAGAATTGTCAAAAAGGTAAGATGACAAAGTTTAGTTTCAAGAGAAAAGCCCATACATCTAATGCTATTCTAGAATTAGTCCATACTGATCTATGTGGACCCATGAGAACAAAGAGTTACAATGGTGATAGATATTTCATTCTCTTTGTTGATGATTATTCTAGAATGATGACAGTTATGTTCCTAAAATAAAAATCAGAAGCAATAAAGATGTTTAAATGGTATAAAGCTATGGTAGAAAAACAAAGTGGTAAGGAATTGAAATGCTTAAGATCAGATAGAGGAGGAGAATTTGTTTCTGATGAATTCGCTAACTTTTGCAATGAGCATGGAATTAAAAGACAGGTTTCTACAGCAAGAGCACCACAGCAAAATGGGATTGTTGAAAGAAGAAATAGATCGATTGTTGATTGTGCAAGAACACTGATGATAGAGAAAAGCATCACTCAAACATTTTGGAGGGAAGCTGTCAGTATTGTTGTCTACACTTTGAATAGAGTACAATTAAAGAAAGACACCAAGAAGACACCATATGAGCTATGGTATGGATATACACCCAATGTAAGTTACTTCAAAATTTTTGGTAGTCAATGTTATATTTTGAAAGATGATAGAAATGGAAAGCTTGACCCCAAAGAGATGAAGGTATCTTTCTAGGGTATCCCACCAAGAGCAAGGCTTATAAATGTCTTAACAAGTCCTCTAACAAAATCATTGAAAGAGAAAATATCAGAATAGATGAATATGCAGAGAAAAATAATGAGGAAAGAAAAAAAGAACTAGAAGACTACAACAGGTTTGTTTACACTTAAGAACCTGACACTCTACCCGAGCAATAGTGTATCACTCTCGAGAAACAGAATATTGCACCTGAGCATCAGGCTGCAAATACCGAAAATCAGAAAAATCAGCAAGATGATGTTCCAAGCGATGGAGATTAGAATGAAGGTCAAGATGATGATCAGAATTGTTAATGTTTGTAGCTTTAGTCGTATGATCATTAGAATACATATAATATATGTTGATTAATAATAATATAATATATATATTATATTATTATTAATCATATGAAATTTAATATTTAATATTAAATTAATATTCTTAATTAATAATTGATTGATGAAACGTTATAAGATTGATTAAATTGTAAGTAATGGGAAGAGGCATGCCCTTTCTTATAAATAATAATGAATAGACATGTCCCATGAAGGGACATGTCTCTCTTATCCTCATCCCCAATATAAATGAAAGAGAGATTGTTGCATTTGGAAAACACATACAACATAGAGTGATATTACATTTGTAGCTATCCTAAAAACTTAAAATGGTATCAGAGCCAAACGACACATGTAAGAGAGTAGTTTGTTGATGGTGAATGTGTGACTGTCTCAAAAAATACAGTCTTAGTAAAAGGATCATATCTCACAAATCCACCGTTGGATTTTGCTAAATTTTGAATATGTTGATGAAAATCTAATTTTGGAAAAGCTCACCAAAGAGATTAGAGAGAAAGTCTTGGATTCAAATGTTATGGCAGAATATGTACGAATCTATGTGAAATTTCTAAAAGCGACTTTCATTGAAGAGATATATTAATTTGTTATGATCGTGGTCAAGAAATAACAAAGAAGAATGCATTCAAGGAAGGGTGTCTCTTTCTATAAAGAAATCATAAATTATATAGTTTCACCTGTCTTGGATAAATCATGTCATTTCATAAGAAGACGTGAGAATTGTTCAAAGATATAAGAGTGGGAATTGTACATTGTGGTGGGATAATAATAACCAATGTTACATTTCCATGCTTAGTGTTGGGAGATAATTCAAAGGGGAGACGTCTCTCAAATAATATGATAAGGTGTTTTATGATTTGATGTATATGGACCTTCATTGAAGCAACTTGTGTCAAGGATGTTGATGCGCAGATAAGTAATTATTATCTTTGAATATTACATTTATCTACTCATTATAGTCTCTCTCATCTGTATTTTTATACGTACTATAAGAGCTATTTGTCTTGATCTTTTTTGGAGATGCTCTTGCAGGAAAAAGAAGATTAGATTCATAGGGAGTCTGACTCTTCAAAGGTAACTTTGGATGAGGAGTTAAAATATTTACATCAGACTTAGAGGGAGTCTGACAATTCATCTTAAGTAATCTTGGATGATCAACAAATTGATATCTGCTTAATGAGTTCTTCTCTATGAGAGAAGTTTGAGGTGAAATCCCTTGTTTTCACTCTCTGCACTGAGGCATGATGGATGTCATGTGTGTGACTCCCTATTTTTTAATGGGCTTTCCCCTGTGTAAATCATGAGGAAGTCATGACTTCCAAATGATTATCACTTGTTTTTTTTAAAGTTAATGAAAGGTGATGATCTTACAATAACTTGATATTCTATCATGATATACATCTTATGATGGCTGAAACAGATCATGATAGATGATATGACTGTTCCTATGGTAAGTGCACATTACCCATGGACATCTTTTGAGTACTTGGTGGACATCATGTGACTTGATGTTGGTAGGCCATTACTCTGAGCACTTGGTGAATATCATGTGACTTGATATTCTGCAGGCCAATGCTCCCAATATCATGAGATGATATCTTTGTAAACTTTTGAGTACTTGGTGGACATCATGTGACTTGATGTTGGTAGGCCATTACTCTGAGAACTTAGTGGATATCATGCGACTTGATATTTTGTAGGCCAATGCTCTCGATATCATGAGATGATATCTTTGTAAACTTTTGAGTACTTGGTGGACATCATGTGACTTGATGTTGGTAGGCCATTACTCTGAGCACTTGGTGAATATCATGTGACTTGATATTCTGTAGGCCAATGCTCCCAATATCATGAGATGATATCTTTGTAAAATTTTGAGTACTTGGTGGAATCATGTGACTTGATGTTGGTAGGCCATTACTCTGAGTATTTGGAGAATAACATGCGACTTGATATTCTATGACAAATACTCTCAATATCATGAGATGATATCTTTGTAAACTTTTGAGTACTTGGTGGACATCATGTGACTTGATGTCGGTAGGCCATTACTCTGAGTATTCGGAGAATATCATGTGACTTGATATTTTGTGACAAATACTCCCTATATCATGAGATGGTATTTATAAATACTTTTGAGTTATGGTGAATATCATGAGACTTGATATTCTTGGTCAGACCATATCTCTAATATCATATTGAGGTGATATCTAAAATATTTTTTGAATTATGGTGAATATCATGAGATTTTTTATTCTTGGTAAGACCATATCTCTTGATATCATGATGAGCTAATATCTTCTTTCTTAAAATTAATGGATCTTTTGTGAATTGTATTTTGGTGAATTTTATCTTCCCTAACTAAGAGGGAGTGTTGATGTTTTATGTAGCTATGGTAAGGTTCATAAGTGTTGACATGGGAGACCACTACACATTTTGTTTGATCATTCTCTCTAGCTAAGAGGGAGTGTTAATGTTTGTAGCTTCAGTCGTATGATCATAAGAATACATATAATATATGTTGATTAATAATAATATAATATTTATGTTATATTATTATTAATCATACGAAATTTAATATAAATTATTAAATTATTAAATTATTATTCTTAATTAATAATTGATGGATGAAACATTATAAGATTGATTAAATTATAATTAATGCAAAGAGGCATGTCATTTCTTATAAATAATAATGAATAGACATGTCCCATGAAGGGACATGTCTCTCCTATCCTCATTCCCAATATAAATGAAAGAGAGATTGTTGCATTTGGAAAACACATACAATATAGAGTGATATTACATTTGTAGCTATCCTAAAAGATTAACAAGAATGATGAACAAAGAGTTGAACCGATACTTGCCAAGTATGTCAGAAGACACCATCCACAAAACCATATCATAGGAGACAAGAAGGTTGGAATGAAAACAAGAAGTAAGTCACTGAACACTAGATGTTTAACTAGTGATTTTGAGCCTAAATCTGTTAATACTGCACTTGAAAATGAAGAATGGGTCAGTGCTATGAATGAAGAAATAGAATAGATTGAGAAGAACAAAACATGGACACTAGTACCGAGACCAGATTACAAGAATGTCATCAGTACCAAATGGATATTCAGAAACAAGCTGAATGAGAATGGATAAGTCACAAGGAACAAAGCAAGGTTAGTATGCAAGGGGTATGCACAAGAAGAAGGTATTGACTATGGTGAAACCTTTACACCCATTGCTAGACTAGAAGGAGTAAGAATTTTTCTTGCTTATGCTGCATTCAAAGGATTCAAGGTATACCAGATGGATGTCAAATTTGCATTCCTAAATGGAATACTAGAAGAAGAGGTATGTACATTGAACAACTAGAAGAGTTTGTTGATCCAGATAGGAGGAACATGGTATGTAGACTATAAAAAGCCTTGTGTGGATTGAAACAAGCACCTAGAGCCTGGTGTGAAAGACTTCACTCCTATCTTATAAGCATAGGATTTGTAAGAACAAGTGAAAATAGAAATCTGTATTTAAAAGAAGATACTGATGGTAACAGTCTGATTGCTGAAATATTTGTTGATGATATCATATTTGGGGGTAATGATATGTTATGTAAATCTTTTGCTAATGAAATGAGAAAAGAATTTGAGATGTTGATGTTTGGGGAGATCAAATTCTTTCTTGGTCTATATATTCTTCAACAAGATGCAGGCATATATATCACACAATCCAAATACATCAAGGAAGTGTTGAAGATATTCAAGATGGAAGATTCCAAGACAGTTGGAACACCTATGGAAACCAGATGCAAACTGACAAAAGAAGACAAATGAAATGAGGTAAATGAGACCTTGTATAGATCAATGATTGGCAAACTAATGTATGTTGTTCATACTAGACCAGATATAGCACATGTAGTTGGAATAGTTGCAAGATTCTCTGCTAATCCCAAAGAATCACACATGACTGTTGTCAAGAGAATTCTGAGATATCTAAAGAACACTGAGGACTATGGATTATGGTGTAAAAGAGAAGGAAAATTTGAGCTTCAATTCTATACAGATGTTGATTGGGCTGGAAACTTAGATGACCGAAAGAGCATAATTGGAGGAGCATTCTTCATGGGTGACAGACTTGTCACATCGATCATGAAGAAGTAAGGATGCCTCTCACAATCTACTATAGAAGCAGAATATGTGGTTGCTACTGCAAACTACTCTAACATTCCATAGATCAAATAGTTACTAGAAGGTATGAATATGAAAATTCTTGAACCACTGATTATCTATTGTGATAATACCAGTGCAATAAACATTTCTAAGAATTCGTTCATGCATGCTAAAACTAAGCATATTGCAATCAAGTATCATTACTTAAGCGAACATGTGGAAGAGAAAGAGGTGATACTATAATATGTTCAATCAAAGGAACAATTAGCTAAAATATACACAAAGTCATTGCCTAAAGATACATTTGAGTACCTAAAAAAGAGACTAGGGGTCTGACCCTTGTCTATTGGTTAATAAGCTGACTAGGAGGTTGCATCAGCCTACATGAAATCAGAAGATCATTCATGTTGATGCAAGTACAGAGATGGACTGCAAAGATACATAAGTACATAGAAAGGTACATATCTGCACCGAACACCAGATTCATTGTAATTGTTATGGATAGGGAAATTCAAGGAGTATATTGTAAAAAGGTGAAAGGATATAACTTTGGCATGATCAATGTTTACTTTGGCATTGTTATCAAAGGGAGAGAGTATTCTAAGAATTCAAAGGGAGTGAATATCCCGTTCAGAATATCCAAAGAAGAGAGATTACATATACATATGAAATATCCATCAAAGGGAGAGAAGATATCCTAAGGGAGAGATGTAACCTATAAGGGAGAGAATATCACGAGGGAGAGAATATATCTATATTGGTGTCAAAGTAAAAAGAAATTATCAAGGAGAGGAACAGTCAAAGGGGGAGACAACATCAAAGATAGAATCAAAAGCTACTACATCTACCCAGTGAAGGGATTGAAGATTGAAGAAAGGACTCTGCAAGAATCAAATCTAAGCTATATGAGCTTACCGAGAGCCAAAAATTTGTATTGGTTATAGAAAAATGAAATTGGTAGATAGATGAAATACAACTGATATATTTCATATTGTATTAGTAATAATATAGTGTGAAAATGTAGTGTGTTGCCATCAATGCCAAAGAGAGAGATTGATGAACTACAACTGATTGAATGTTTGAAGATGTTAAGTTGATGATCCCCAAGGTATATAAAGTTAAATGCAAGACATTAAATCAGTTAATGTATTGTATTGTCATTGATGTCAAATTGATATAATCTGATTGGTTATAGACAATGTGTCAAAGACTTTAGAGAACTAGAAAGATTAAGGTTATGCTATCAGTAAAGTATAAAATTTCAGTATTCACTAAGTGACTACAAACACCGACGGGAAGTGCACCCCAATGGATAGAGAACCTCAAGAGGAAAGTCACAGTGATACCCAAGAAAGAAAATTGAGAAAGCATTATTGACAAGCAGAATCACAAGCATTATCGACGAGAAGAATCATTGTGTTACCCAACGGACAGAACTTCACAGTGTTTCCCGATGGATAGACAACCCCAACGGAGATGCCCGAGGAGAACTAAAGTGTTGACCAAAGCTAACAAAGAGTTAAACACCGAAAAGAACTGAATTTCAAAAATGACAAAAGACTTAGCTGGCAAGAGCTAAAGAAGGAGTTAACTGGTTGTTAATATTTTTTTCATCGACAAGTTAAAATCCAGAGATAAGAGAAAGATTTAAAGTTGTTTTATTCCATTTGTCAAAGAGAAATATATGGGATAAAATTGAAGTGAAACTTTAAAGAAATATTTGCTAGAATTGTGGATCACGCCAAGAACAAGAAACTCAAGAAGTGAGAAAAGGTGAAATCATGTCTATAAAGAGACAAGCTAATTCATTATGAATTAGGGGTGAATAGAAGAAGAGGATTTTGAAGAGAAACTGATGAAGGAAGTCTTCAATCAGACCTGATCAATCAAGATGAAAAACAGAGCTAATTCTATGGACACCGAGCAATAGAGAAGCATAGCATCACCGAGCAGAAAGAAGTGGAGCAAAGGTATTGAAAAGATACATTGATCAGAAAGGTATTATGAGCTTACAATAGATATAAAAATCTACAATGTATAGTTGTATATGTGAACAGATCATTTATTGTTTCAATTTAACCATTGGATCAGGAAGTCTCTTAACTAAGCAGGAATTAACAATCCTTTATATAGTGAGATACATCCTAACAAGTATCAAAAGGTTTGGTCATGAAGATAACATAGAAATGGAAGATACCACGTGACAAACTACATAAGGTTTGGTCATAAAAGGTAGCATAGAGATGCAAGATATCAAGTGAAAAACTATTCTATTTAAATCCTCTAACAAGGTCACACCTAACAGTGTGTTTGTAACCTTTAACAGGGTTGGCTCTTCACTGAGCTCACTTCAAAAGAGTGAAAATTTTGGGTTATCGGTCCCAAGTGGTTTTTCCCTTAATAGGGGGGTAAAAGCACAATAATCTGTCACCCTTTTACAAAGGAAAAGGAGGACAACACCAAAACTGTAAAACTTCAAGGGCATAAAATTCACATTTCTATTGAGAATTTGAAGATGATGTAAACTAATGAAATGTGTGAAATAGGCTGAATTATATGCCTATAATTTTTTTTAAAAA
>MU225693.1:1616671-1630189 GCA_018584345.1 Thuja plicata
CCCCCCCCCCCCCCCCCCTCTCAGTTATTCTAACAAAGGAAGACCACAAGAAAGGTCTAAACCCTAGACTAGAAGATTAAAGTGACAACGAAGTGTAGAAGAGACAAGAGTAAGGTGACTAAGATCAAGAGGAAGAATAATCATATCAAATCAAGATGATGAAGGAAAACATCTGAATTGAAAGAGGTCAAGGATGGAAATACCCAATTATTCTAGAAGCCTAAAGCCAAAGGAGTTGATTTATTGGATCAATGAGATAGAAGAGTACTTTGAATTTGAGGAAATTGAAGATCTAAAGTGAGTGAGGTTTATTAAAATTATGTTGAAGGGACATGTTTCCTTCTAGTGGAAGGAAGTGCAATCAGATAAGAATTGGATAGGAAGAGAGTGGATCATGAAGTGGGACATGATGGTAACAAATTTGAATGGTTGATTCATACTTGTAGACTACAAATTGGAAATGATACAGAAACTTGGAAACTAGGCATAGCAATGTCTAAAAGGAAAAGGTGGCACAATACATTAATGGCCTTGGAACCAACATTAAGGAGGAATTAAGCCTGGTTCAAGTGACCACCATGGGGGAAGCCTATTAGTATAAATTGAGATTTGAAGAGAAGCAGGATAGAAGGGAAAAATGAATGCCAAACAACAAAAATCTAGGGGAGTGAAGAAGATGGGTACAACCTGTAGAGTAAGCCATACACAAAGTTAGCCCTTTCTAGAAAGAAGAGCAGAATTCCAAGGAAGATTCATACCACAACAAGAAAGATATAGAGGACTACCACTAAGATAGTGACTACTAGAGGACTTAAAAGAGACTTTACAGGGGATCATTCTGAAGAACGTATTTCAAATGCAAAGAGGTAGGACATTGATCTTTTGAATGCTAGAAGGGAAGTACCAAAAGGTTGAGATATTCTAGAGCTATAAATTCCTATATGGAGGAAGAAAGAGATAGATCTTCAAAATCCACAAGACATCTAAAAAAGGGTTAATTATTGATTATGGGCAGAGTCTTGATGTAGAGGGAAAGAAAAGAATAACTGCCAAAAAGAAGGAACCTGTTCTAGACCAAGTACAGATCGAGACTCAAGTGTTATAAGGTTATTATTGACAGTGCCAATACAAAAAATTTGGTCTCTGAGGAGATGTGTAGAAATTGAACCTAAAGAGGATTAAACATTTAGACCCTTACTAGATTGCTTCATCCAAGATGACTCCAAATTTTTGGTGAATGAATAGTGCCTTGTTGTTTTCACATTGGATCGTATAGGGATGAAGATCTATCATTTCTTGTTAGGAAGACCTTGTTAGTATGGTTAGAGAGAAATACATGATGGGTAGAGGACTACTTGCATCATAGTCAAGGATAAAAAATAAGCATATCTATATACCCTTAGAGGAAGAACAGAAGGTGGTTTGTAGAGGTACAAGGATTTGTTTGGTGGAAAAAGGAACTTCTTTGAAAAACTGAAGCATCTCAACACTTGTTTTGTGCCCATCCCAAGAGAATGTCATAGTGAAGGAGCTAAAATAGTTGATATAAAAGAGGTGAAAGTACCACAAAGGGGGGTTGTGGACTATTTAGAGGGACTTCCACCACTCCAAAGAATCATTCATCACATAGACCTAATATTGGGAGCAAGTTTGTTCAAAAAGTGGCACATCAAGTGATACTGTAAGAAAATGTGGAGCTAAATAGTAAAGTGCAAGATTTGGTAAGAAAGGGACTGATACAAGAAATCTTGAGTTCATGTGTCATACTTGTTATCTTAGCTCCAAATAAGGATGGAGAATGGATGATGTAAACTGACTCAAGAGCAATCAACAAGATCACAATAAAGTACCGGTTATGTTTACTAGGATGAATAATATAATGGATTTCTTAACTTGTGTGGGATACTTTACCAAGATTGATCTCAAAAGTGCATATCATTAGATCAGGATTAGGGAAGTCGATGAGTGGAAGGTTGTACTCAAGACCAATGAGGGATTGTATAAGTGGTTTTCATGCATTTTTGACTCACCAATGTGTGGAGAACTTTCGTGTGATTGATGAATGAGGTATGGGGAAATTTCTCATTGTTTATCTATATTACATTTTTATCTACAAAATATAAAGCAAGAACACATTCTACACATCAAACAAATGTTCTAGAGGTTAAGGGAGGAGAAGTTCTTAATCAACGTCAATAAGTGCAGTTTCATGAATAATGATTTTGTTTGTTTGGGATTTGTGATCTTTGTGGAAACATTGAAGATGGATTCAAAGAAGGGGAGAGAAATTGTGAAGTGGCCTATATTGATATATGTTGGAGAGGTGAGATATTTTCATGGATTGGCTAGTTTCTACCAAAAGTTCATTAGGAGTTCCAACACTATATCTGCACCCACAATGGAGACAATAAGAGAAGACTGGAAGGAGTTCAAATGGAAATTTGGAGCACAAAAGAGCTTTGATTTTTTGAAGCAGAATGTTATGGAACAGTCAGTATTGAAATTATCAGATTTCAACAAAAAATATTTAAGTAGATTATGATGGAAGTGACACCGTCATTGGAGCAATCCTTATCCAAGAAGGGATACTAATTTCCTATTTAAGTAAGAATTTGAATGATGCTTAGAGGAATTACTTGGTATATGATCAATAGTTCTATGACATAATCCAAGCACTAAAGAAATGGAAACACTATCTACTGCCAAAGGAGTTTGTGTTGTACACCAATCACTAGCCACTTAAATATTTGAATAGTGAGAGCAAGTTCAATTAGAGGCACATGTGATTGTTGAATTCATGCAGAGTTACATTTTTCTCCTTAAACAACATATTGGAAAGTCAAACAACATTGTTGATGCACCAAGAAAAAGGAAAAAATTGATGATACAAATACATGTGACAGTAGAAGGATTTGATAAATTGAAATACTTGTAGAAGGATGATCGAGACCTTATGGAGACATGGAGGGTAAGTAGTGAACAAATAGGCATGGACATAACTAAGTGGTTGGAATATTTCATTCAAGATGACATATTAGTGAAAGGAAATCGATTGTGCATTCCCAAGAGTTCCATGAGGGAGAATATAATCAAAGAGAAGCATCCAAAGGTTTGGCTGGACATTTTGGCATTGATAAAATAGTGGCACTGATTAATGAAGATTTCTTTTAAATGAAAATATACAATAATGCTTGGGAGTATGTTCGAGAATGCAGGATCTGCCAAGTGGCTAAGGGAGTTGGCTAATATACCAAATTGTATACACCCCTACTAATTTCAGAAAAACAACAAGAGGATATTGTGTTCAGGTAGCCAAGAACCTAGAGAGGGCACGATTCCATTTTTGTGGTGGTGGACAAATTATCTAAGATCGTGCACTTCATTACTTGCTTTAAATCTCATGATGCAGTCTACAACACTAATTTAATCTTCCAAAAAGTGGTGAGTTGCATGGGGTACCAAAGAGCATTTTTTCAAAATGGGATACCAAGTTTTCCAGATACTTTTCAAGGATACTTTGGAAGATATAGAGGTGTAGACGTCTAAAATTGTCCTTATATTAATTTAACTAATATTCCCTTAGCATTATAATTAATTTTAATTAATTAATTATATTTGTTATGTTCTTCTATTTATTTAATTAAATATAATTTACTTTTCATAGTATTTGAATTTAATTTAAATACTATCCCCTTTAATGTATTAAATTTAATTTATATACATTACCCCTCATTAATCCCTTTTAAATAAATTTTTAATTTATTTATTCCTTCACATGACTTAAATTCTACTAAACTATAATTAATCTCAATTTTAAATTTGGATTAAGCTAATTTGAACCTAGATCCTACCCTACCTCACATCACTCTCACCAAATAAACCTATTCACTAATTAACTAAGGTCAATTAGGCTAATTTCCAGATTCCTACACCAATTAGTCCTAATTACTTGCTCACACATGTGTGAGCAAATTTCTAAAAATTGTCTTTTCCAAATAATCCTTATTTGGTGCCAACAAGGTTTCTTACACCTATGATGACACCTTCTTACACTTTCTAAAAGTGTCTCATTGGTCGAAAACTTTTACACCCTCTTACACCTCTTACAAGATCCTTCACATGTGTACTTTAAGTACACTTTGACCCATCACATCCAAATTTGCTCACACATGTGTGAGCAAAGTGGGCCTCTTACATGGCTTATGTGTTTTTCATGTGGCACCTATGTGGATGCCACATGAGCTCCACCTCATCCAAGCCCTCTCTCTCCTCCAAAAAATTTATAAATAGAGGCCACTGTCAAGAACAAATCATCTCCCTTTTATGCATTGTTATCATGCTAGTTTTGTTTTAGAGCAATTTTAATATTTTCATAGCAATCTTAGTCTTAGTTCATGCTTATTTCATTTTGAATCTAGATATTACATGTTAGGATTAATGGAATGAACTTAATTTCCTTTCATTAGATCTTGCATATCATTCTTAGCATAGTTTTGCATCATTTTCATACATTTGATGAAGGCTTGAGACAAGTTCCTCATACTTGTTCTTGAGCTCTTCATTACATCCATTAGCTTGCATTTTATGTTCTTCATCCATCAACTAGTGGGATTAAGTATATTGTGTTGGGAGAGCACACCCACAAACCTTCTCTAAGAGCAAATCAACAAGGCCTTGGGTGCCCTTGTTTAGCTCATCAGAGGTTATGATGGAAATCTTGTTTTTAGAGTATGTTCTTAGATATGTTAACGTAGTTTATTGATGTATTTCTTAACATTTGCATGTCTAAGTGTGCTCCCTACAGGTAGGTTTCCAGCATATACAAGAAAGACTTTAAATTTAGTTCAACATTTCACCCATAGATTAATGGATAGAATGAGACAATAAACATAAGTCTAGGAAACTTTTGTGGATGCTTGCTGAGAGAAAAAACAAGAAATTGGGACTTGGTTCTACCACAAGTAGAGTTTGCATTCAATAATTCGGTAAACCAAAGCACAAGAAGGACACAATTTGAAATTGTTAGTATAGTGCAACCTAGAGGAGTGAGTAAACTTAGAGATAAAAACCCATGTAATAAATCAAGTGTAGAAGCTGGGGAGTTTGCAAGACACGTGGAGGCAGTTCATACAGAGGTCTGACAACACTCACAAGTCATGAATAACTAGTACAAGGAACGAGAAGATTCCAATTGGAGGCATAAGAAATTTATGGAAGGTGGTGAGGTCATAGTCTACCTCCGAAAAGAGATATTTCAAGCTAGCACATACATCAAGTTAAAGATGAAGAAGTTTGGACCTTGCAAGATCATCCATAAATTTGATTCTAAAAACACTTGCAAAGTGGATCTATCAGATGGAGTGTACATTTAACCAAGCTTCAATGTTTTGGATCTTTATTAGTTTCAAGGTAAGCTATAGGTGACACAGAAGTATTAACACAAAAACTACTACCACAAGCACCACTAGAGAAAATTAAATGGATGATGGATAGTTGAACAAGGTGGATGTTGAGAAAATTAAATGGATGATGAATAGTTGAACAAGGTACAACACCTAAAATAAGATATACAATGAACACTTAGCCAAATGGAACAATAAACCATCGAAAGATGTGACTTAGATCTTATAGAGTGAATTAGTACAATTTGGAGCACACCTAGTTGTTGAATATGCAAGACAACTGAGGGGGGGGGGTGAATCACTTGTCCAAAAACTTTTAATCCTTAACAAAACTTTAATTAGTTTCACGAAGCATATATTAATCTTTAATAATAGAAAGATGAGAACATGAAAACACAACAATCACCAAACACATGAAAAACTAGATTTATGCGGAAAACCCTATTAAGGGAAAAACCACATAGAAGATTACTCTCAAATATATGAACATTTGTTGAGGTGACATTGGTTAAGGTGATTTTTATAGAAAAAGGCTCACTTCCAGAGGACCAACTATTTGAAGAGAGATGACTCACTGCTGGAGAAGAAATATAAAAGAGAATAAACGACACCAACTCAACCAACTAATCTTCACTACACTGATAGATAACACATGAATGTCCACACTATCTGCAAATACTCTTCACAACAACTCAAAAAATGAGGAGACATGTCCTCTTTAATATGTCCTCTTTACATAAGTATGTACCTTCATAGAAGCTCACACAAGTATACAAATGCCACTCTCCACACTTTCATCCATAATGACTTATCCTTTATAAATACTAATTCATAACTTGCAAAGTCTCCTAATGTCGGCTAGGAAGCTCACCAAAACCAATTTGAAATAGGTCAACACTAATCATTCTTGCGGTGGGGAGGAATGAGAAATGGACCAAAACATGCCATAGTAGGGACCAAAATTATCACCATACACATTACATTTCATATTGCAAACATTGAGAAAAAATAACTGAAGTGTAAATACCCAAGGTTGGACAAACCTCGACAAAGAATATTGTTGAAATTTGAAACCAATTCTCTGAAACAAAATATTTTGTGTCATCTGAAATGAATGAAGCTAAGGACATTAATATCTCATTTCCAGATCTGCGCCACTAGAAACTGTCACATAGAGAAATGCAAAGCATGCACATCACACAAAAACCACCGTCAGTCACAACTAAACAAAGACAATTTCCAAATCTATTGTACTTCATTCCAAACCACAAAAACTTGAAACATATATCTCCACAGAGTCTTCAACAATATGCCAAAATCTCATCAACATATTCTCAGCATACAAAGTATATGAAGAAATATACTCAATGCAGATTATAGAAAATAGTCACAGGCAACAATAGAAACAAGTTGACATCAACAACAACCATACCAAAATAATCATATTGATTCCTCACTCGCTCATTCTGCTAATTTTTGCAACACTAGTAGTGTAAGAGGTGCATTTTTTAAATAACAATGGTGTTGGCATTGATCACCTAATTGGAAAAGATAATAAACATTGATACATGTCTGATCAAATGTTGTCATTCATGGTCAAACATACTAAATAATCTACCCCTACAATTGACCACAACCGGTGATGAAGAATCTAATGGAACACCTAATCAACTAAGGTATACAACAGTAACATGATGGAAATCTGGTGAATGTATATTGAGATCTAAGTATTATGAGGAGTGGTTTTGCAAGATGTTGTTTCAGAGATGCCTTGATCAACCGATTCTTAAAATGGTAAAGTCTTATTCCAATTTGAATGATTTATCAATATTCTAGAATAAACTTTGTAATACTATTTTCTTGATTGCTAAACGATAAATCGGTACAGATATCGAGGTGAAGTTTGTTGAGATTTTTATTTGAGTTATCGAGATTCTATTGGTTTGATTGGATGTATGGTTTTGTCTAAGATTAACAATGATTTGGAACATTCTATAAGAAGTCAAACCTAATGTGCTAAATGACCTAAAAGCAAGTTTAAAATCAATGGTGTTTTTTAAGTGGCAAATCCAATAGTGTTGATTAAGCGGCAAAAACAGTATGCATCAAACAAAAGATTATCTGAGAGAGAGAGAGAGGGGAACTATTGTCAGATCAATCAGCGACCAGTACAGGAGATAGTGAAAAGATTTGAAGGAGAGGTTTAGGTCACAGATTGAATGGAAGTTTGAGAAGCTACAAAACCTAAAGGATCTTACAAGCAAGAAATGCTACTACAGATCAATCACTTGTTGTTATCTGACAATTGCAACAAGCTAAATCCTTTAACAAGGTAGACTCCTACAGGTTTTTGTTTCTAGATCCTTTCATAAGGTGAATCTCTAGATTGTAGATTTTAATCCTCACATGAGGTAGACTTTGAAAGGTCTCATTGTACATCTGATAATGTACTAGGCATTTCTAACAAGATGTATAACTCTCAGAAAGAGTTTTTGTAAGCCTTTAACAAGGCACCTTCTATACTGCAGTAGTGAAGTGTGTGGGTACCATCCCCACTGTGGTTTTTCCCTCTTATAAGGTTTCCACGATACCAAAATCATTGTCACATGTGTCTATGGTTGTGATATTTTGGTTTCATTTACTATTTTATTGTTATGACTGTGTTCAGCAATAATGGTTAATGCATATTGAATCAATTTTCAGTTATGTATGTTATCAGTGTTCAAAATTAGTCTTAAAAGTTGAATTGGTGTTTGTACTAATCCCCCCTCTTAGTACATTACTTAGTGCTTATACCCAACACTTGGGGGTCTGATGCAAGAGCATCCCAAAGAAACTTGGGATGGCATTCCCAAACCTTTTGGAATAGATAGCAAGACAAATATGAACCAAAACAACATCAATAAATGTGTGCACAACATCCAAATAGGCATGCACCAATATTGGACCCTATTCAAGAAGCACCAATTAGAACACACACTACACCATCTTGGGACTTTGGAGACAAACCATTCGATGTGACAAATAAAATTTAAAGAAATATGGAAGATCATCGACAATAGTTAGGTAGTAGTTAAGGAATAATAGATTATGAGAAAATAACTTCAGGAGATTTATGTTTGGATAAATTTATGTAATAAGTCCATGGAAGCCTACAAACCTACATGTGGGGCCAATGGATCAGATGTAAGGTTGCAGGCATGTTGATTTTTTTTTTTGAACAATAGTATTTGTTTTCTTTCACATTCAAATTTGTGTTATGTTTTGCATAATCAAATGCAAGGTTGGATAGTCCATTCCATACCCTCTAACCTTGATTGTGTCAAGAGGGTATCTATATGACACATCTAGAGGACTATGTGGTAAAAGGTAAAAGTAACTTGGTTTATAAATCAAAGAAATCTATGTATGGCCTCAAGTAGATTCCGAGGATGCGGTACCAAAAATTTGATACATACGTGTTGAGTTTGGCTTTGAGTATTCTAAGTCAAATCATTATGTTTGTTATAAATCTGTTGGTTGCATTATATGTTGATGATATGTTATTCATTGATTAAGAAGGCGTGATTGTAGAACTTAAGCCTCATACTATTGCTAAATTTGAAATGAAAGATCTCAGTACGATGAAACACATTCATGAGATGGAAATTAGAAGAGATAGAGTGAACAAAAAACTATAGCTAGGCTAGAGTGTGTTAACTCATTTTTATAGACATTCAACATGTGAGATTCTAGACCACATTATGTGTTCTTTTTACAGTTGGAACAAAGTTATCTATTTAATATTATTCTACATCCACATCATGGATGTAAAACATGTGCAGAGTACCTTCGTAGAGTGCAATTGGAAGTTTGGTGTATGTTATGGTCTGTACTAGGCCAGAACTAGCCCAAGCAATGAGAGGTCTATCCAAATATATGTATAATCCTGGTAAACATCATTAGGATGCAATTAAAAGAGTCTTCAGATATTTGAATAGTAGCTCAGTGTAATCTTCATGATATCATATTAATTTGATAGGAGACAGATTTTCCTTAATATTCATGGTTATTTGGATTCAGACTGAGTAGGTGATATTAAAAGAAAAATATCTACAAGTGCTTATGTGTTTATTTAGTGGTTCAAACAATTAAATGAGTAAGTGACAGGTTGTGGTCCTTTTGTTTACTAGTGAAGTTGAGTATATGGCAGCTACTCATGCTTATAAATAATTTATTTGGCTTTAGAGATTATGTTCAAATATTGGAATGAAACAAAGAGCAATGATAATTTATTATAATAGTTAGTGTGATCTACCTAGCTAAGAACCTGATATTTTGTGTCATGACAAAGCACATTGATGTTTGGTATTATTTTTTCAAAGATATGGTTAATGATGGCTAGGTGAAGCTAGTTAAGGTAGAGACTTTGATGAATGTTGCAAATTCTTTAACTAAGGCTATGAGTATAGGGAAGTTCATATGGTGTTTAGAGTCTATGGGCCTCATTGCCCCTAGCAATTAAATTATGGTGTAGAAACTCCCTTTTCTCTTGCAAGGTGTTCAACAAGTGGGAGAATGTTAGAAAAATGGCGTCTCAACCTTGTATTTATATAAAGTTACTGTTTATAGTAAGCTTACATTTGAGTATGGATTTTTCCGAAACATTCCCCAAAGCTTTGGATGGGCTAGATAAGCATCTCGATAAATTTTTGCTGCAAGATTCTATCAAGATTTGAAGATATTAAAGTTTTTGTTTTTGAAGTTGCCAAATAATTTTTTACAAAGTCATATTTGAATACCTTAGAGGCTCCCAAATAGCATGAATGTGCCCACAATCGGTATAACAAGTTATAGCTTGACAAAGCACGTTCCTATTTTCTGGTGCTTCATACAGTTCCTCAATTAAACACTCAGTTCAAAAGTTATGGTCTCTAGAAGTTGGGTCTCCTAAAATAGGAAATGTAAAAACGTGTTAACACATAGATGAGTTGTAAAAGTGAGTTACACGTCTTGGTGTGTCTTGACACATCATAAGGCATCATTGATTGGATATAATATAGGTGCAACTTTCTAAGTGATTTTTAGCCCATGGTTTTGTAATATCATTTGATGGTTTCGTGTATTGCATCTCTTATACATATTAGTGTAAAGAATATAGACTCGCTCTATATTCTGGAAACACACAGGAAATGCTTTGTTTTAGCAAACAACTAAAATCAAGAAACCCCAAAACAGGGCAGAGCATAAACATGAACAGAACTGGAGATATGCAAGCTTCCTCTCCCCTGCCTCTTGCATTGGCTTGAGCTTTGAAAGCTTGCTCTTGAGAAGAATTTGCCGATCTATTAATTTGATGCTCATGGGTTTGGAAAGAACCCATTAACTCATCAACAGTCAATGTTGAGAGATCCTTTGCCTCTTCAATGGAAATAACTAGAGTATCAAATTTTGAGGGAAAACTTCTCAAAAAAAATTCTACTATCCTTTGCTCCTCCATGGTTTCTCCATTGGTTCTCAACTGGTTTATCAAACCAGAGAGTCTTGAGCTGAAATCTGAAATGGACTCATTGTCCTTCATGAGAAAAGTCTCAAATTCTCTTCGAAGAATTTGGAGATTCACCACACGAACTTTTTCAGTCCCTTTAAAACTAGTATGAAGGATATCCCAAGCTTCTTTGAAATAATCAGTTGGTTCTATTCTGGGAAAGATTGCCTCTGTCAAGGCAGTTTCAATCAAGCTCAAAGCTTTTGCATCTTTCCTCCTTGACTCCTTCAACTGAGTCTTATAATTGTTTATGAGAGAAGCAAACAGAGCTGGGTCAATCACATCCACAAATCCATTGACCACAAGCTCCCACAAATCATTTGCAACCATTATGGTCTTCATCTTCTTTGCCCAAACATCATAATTTTGTCCATTAAAGGACGGTGGTTGCTGCCAGCTCTTTCCTACATCTCCAGCCATGTCTCATGTGCAAGAAAAACAATCACCCAGAAAAAAAAATGCCCAAACTCACAAGGATTAAGGGCCAATCAGCTCTGATACCATGTAAAGAATATAGACTCACTCTATATTTTGGAAACACACAAGAAATGCTTTGTTTCAGCAAACAACTAAAATCAAGAAACCCCAAAACAAGGCAGAGCATAAACATGAACAGAACTGGAGATATGCAAGCTCTCTTCTTGCTTCTATTAATCTGGAAATTACTTCTACAATAAAATAAACTTGCAGCAATTGGGGTTGCATACAAAATATCTTGAAGCGGTCAATGCTTAACAAGATAATCAAATTACAACTGTTGTTGCAATAAAAAAGTTTGTGATAAAAGAGAGCACTTACAAAACAAACTAATTTGTTGCTGCATAAAAAATGAACTTACAAGTATGTTCTGTTGAAGAATAAAAACATTCTTTCCTTTATAAAGTAATTGTTGTCCAAAGACAGAATCAGATTTCAACAATTTGATTTGAAATTATCTCCCAAAGTCCACACAAAATTTGATTTAAACTTATCAGCATTAAACAGGGGAGAATTAAAAGTCAACAAAAGTTGCTCAAGGCAATCAGATTTTATTCTGAAAATCCAACAATTAGGTGCATGAGATAGAGGTTGTTTAAGAATCTGGTAGCCATATTGAGTTACCTCTAGATCTTTGGTTGGTGATATTCCTATGAAACGATTGTTCTGCAAATACATTGTAATCTATCAAAAAATCATAGGGAATCTTTAATTGGATATAAGATGGGTACCACTTTTAGGTGAATTTTTAGCCCATAGTTTTGAAATGCCATTTGATGGTTTCATTTAATGTATCTCCTATATAAATTAGGTGTGTGAGATAGATATTATGTGTGAGAGTCTAATAGTTGTTGAGTTGCCTTTGGATCTCTGGTTGGTAATACTTTCGTGAGAAGCTTGCTCTGCAAGTATATTGTAATATATTGCTGATTTCTAAATAATATATTGGGCAACTTTAAAGTGTGGATATTTTCTCCCAAAAAGGTTTTCCTTGTGTACTGTTCAGACTTAGAATTGTCACCCCAACTCAGGCATTAGGGCTACACGACAATTCCATCCTGACAATGGAAACCTCCTCTAGCTGTGGGTGTACTATGATTGAGAAGGAGTCTCTGGATTCTAGGCCGGTTCCTATTGAATTTGGGATATCACCTCCTGATTTGAAATTTGATGGGAAAAGGGAAAAAGGATTTAAAACTGAATGGGAAAATGGGGTGATACACCAATGAATACTTCAGACTTTGCAAAAACATGAAACTTCAATCCTAACTTACAAATGAAGATCTTAACACCCTAAATCTCTGTTCAACATATAGGTTAATAGATGCATGCTATCAGGGTTTTACCACAAACAGCTTGGATAATTAACAAACATACATTTCTCATACAAGGCCTTGCAACAATTGATTATCTTGAGAAGGAACAAAAATCTACTCACTTCCTTTGGATAATAAATGATTTGACACTTGTTAGAAAAGATGAAAACATGATCCAATATTGAAACAAATTTACAAATATGAGTCAAAATATCTGGTTCATTCCTTCCAAAATCTGACAAAATGATTACAAAAATGGCCTTCCAAGCACTTAGGAACGATATGTTCACTATATGCCCTCTCTCCAAAATTTGCAACCAAAATGGATACAAAATGCATGAAAAAGTGGTATAGGAACAAAATAGTTCACTAAAACCTCTTTTCCACCAAATCTAAACCAAAATGGATACAAAATGCATAAAAAAGGTCTACAGGAACAAACAGTTCACTGAAAGAACCTCTTTCCTAAATTCTGAACCCCTAACTATGAAAATGAAGGTCCACTAAATAGCCCACATGGCTAATCTCGAAAATGAGATCTCCCTCCAAAACATAAAGATCATCCTGATTCTTAGGCCAATAATCATGCCTAAAACTTAGCTTCTAGTCAAGCCCCCTCCAAAAGACATATCCCTAGATTTGAGGCATGATTAGTGCCCTAAATGAAGCCCCTAAAGGCCAATTTCGAAAATGACTAATGCCCCTAAATATTGGTTTTAATAAAGGATATAAATCCTTTTTACATTATTTTACCAACATTTACATTGCAAAATCCATTTAAAATTTAACCCAAAAC
>MU225693.1:1630280-1658591 GCA_018584345.1 Thuja plicata
TTTGTTTGTACCTCCATGGACTCCAAATCCCTATCTAACTTGACATAGGCATTATTTTCCATTTTCATTTCCGCACTCACTGCATTTGGGAGAGGATTTAGGGTTTTTGAAACCCCTAACTGTGACTGTGCTACCACCATGTTGTTTCTGTCTTTTTCTCTTAGTGCTTTCCATGTTTGAAACGCGAGCTGGAGTTCACCATCGTTGGCTGGCATTATTATAGACTGGAGTTGACTCATTGTGTTTTGAGTTTCATGCCATGAGATATGGCATTTTGCATATCTACACATTATGAAGCATGGTGACCTATCATGCATCCTCCTGCTGAACTCGGGCTCATCTGGAGTTTACTGCTTGTTTTTCGGCATTTGACTATTGCTTGGGCTTTAACTTGTCTTCTAAACTGGAGTTCAATTATTGGTTACCTGCCATGAATGATGGCTCTATCCACATGTCCTTTGAGCGGGGTTTGGAGCTCTTCTGTCATAACCTGAGAGCTCAGGCTCTATATTTTCTTAAAAAAAAACTGTGAGTATACACATCACTCTGAGATAATGGGTTTATGAATAAAAATCACGGCTTGACTGAAGTTTAACTTCACATAAGCTAAGATTCTCCGCTTATTACATGTATGCTAGTATGCAACTTGGCTTTGAATGTTAAGCGGTTAAGAACCACATATATAGCTCGGCACTATGGGGTTTAGCCGTAAGTTAACCAATACTTACATCTTTTGTTCATTATGATAATAACGACCTGTGACTTCATTCTTTGAGCTCGGCCTTTGACTGTAGTTGCATGTTGTTAATAATATACCTTTAACTGCGGCTTTTGAGTGCTGAAGTTGTAGGTAACGCTATCTTTTATGCATGTTGTCTAGAAGCAACCGCTTTGGACTGAATTTAATGTATCACTTTTGTCTTTACTTTGCAAAAGTCGAGCCTCTGTCGTGTTTCTAGAGATTGAAACCAAAGATGAACTTGGGCTTCCTTGATGACTCCATTCTGGCAAAACCGTGGCTCCCCTTTGCATCTTCTTTTGAACTTGTTGCTATATCAAATAGTCATCTCGGGATTTATCTTGATCTGTATTTGTTTAAAAATATCACTGCATAGATGGATTTCAAAGTTTATCTCCAGTTACAGATTTTAACTCCACCATATGTCTGCAATTTATATGTTGTCCTCTTTGTTTTTAAAAAAAAATATTGTTTGTACCCACAGCTGGTTGTATACGTTTGTTGTCACTTTCGCACTTGTTGTTTATCTCCATGTTACCTCTATTGTTGACTGTAACTTGGTTCCCTCTGGCTGTGCATATTTGCTTGTGAACTTGAATTTAGTAAATGACTGATTTTTCTTTCGCAAAAGTCCTCTTTATGAAACAACACAACTGTATCAAAAAGTTGTAGATACCTTTGAAATATACTTGCCATAGCCTTTACTTATAGATCAGCACTGTCATCAAAGGATATATTAAGCATTATGAATAAAAATGCATCTCTATCATTTGTCACTGTTATTTGGTTCTGCTTATAGCCAATAATGAATCAACACAATGCAACTCATATCCATTTATCCATTTTACTATCCGTTGAATATGGACTTTGTTCTTGCCAGCACAGGCACAAATTGTATCATTTTAACACTCTTGACAACGAGAATCACAATTAGTGATTGCATGCCATTTGATATTTTGATGTAGTAAACCCATGAATCAGATATAACAAGATTTATAACACAAAATTTCCACTTTCAACAATACAATCTGTTTATGGGGTCCGAGCACGGGCTCGTGACACCCACAAACAGATTCATGTGTTCTTGTACTTGATCTTTAAACATCTTTTCAGCAAATGAACAATATCTGAATATGATACTGATTTTGTGAGCACCATGATGAAAAGTATACTGCATCTCTTTTGATTATTGACTGTGATAAATACCAGTCCATTTTGAACAATGCATTTCTCTGTTAAGCTTAAAAAAAATCAAAACAAACTCATTATGTTAGTGAACATGACCCAGTGGTCAATTTTGAGCATCAATCAAACCACTGTTGTGCTCACTAACCTAATGTTGTACTGCTGCCTTTTAACAGTGCTTTTCTCTTTATGTGCATACACACTTTGTTATTGCATTGAATACCCGAAATATATGCAGCTATGAAAGAATTTGATATTGTATGATGTTTTCGTTCTTTTGCATTCCTTAGATCCCGTTGGATCTAACACGCTTTTTAACCATGATGCAGGACAACCCCTAAAGACCTAGAACCAGACAGCTGTAGACATAGACAGAGGACCAGAGGACTTGGACCAGACATGACAACCAGCTCCTGATATGCAGATGACACTTCAAGGCAATGCAAAGGACCCACTCATATTTCTATCACTTCTTTTTATTCTGCCTTTGTACTCTTCTTTATTGGTTTGAAATATGAAGAATGAAAGAATGTTTTGTAAAATTACATTCAGTATGAATGCACCACATAATGATCAATTTATGAATTTGTCTATTTTGACATGTGATCAATACTTAGAGTACAATTTAAAATTTGATATTGAATGCAATAACAACATGTTGATCCACATCACCTGAAAGACACTGTTAAATGAAAGCACCTTAATGCACCCTTTTCGTATTTGTCTATTATTCTGCATGCTGGAAAATAGGGTAACATGTACATCACTATGTTGTGGTATGAATGATATTTATGTATATTTTAACTAAATTTTTTTAACTTTTGTAAAGATCTGAGAAATGTTTTACACAACCCTCCTCTCAAGGTTAGTGTAGGAAGTTGTTCCACTACCTTTATTTCCTTTCAGGGCGTACTTGTCTTTGTACCATTATAATAATAGTATTTGTTTGATTTGCAATACATAAATTATGGCAGTAATTCAAAGATAGAGTTGACATTAGTTTGAGTCAAGTATACTATTGGAAATATAGTTTTATTTGAGTGATGTTGGCTTCAAGTTTGATTTGTAGCAACCAAAAGTGTAACTAAACATTTCCATTGGATTTGGTGGGAAAAAAACTCAACGTTGAATGCTAGCACTATAATACCCATCTATGTCCATGATCTCACATCATGGTTTGGTCATTCTACACATTTTTATATGGTCCCTAACCAACTTGGCTAGTCACCACAATACTCGAATTTCTCCATGAGCTACCTACCCATTTAAAATTGTTTTGCAGTAGTCTTACTCCCACAAGCTTTGCAAAACCCTGTCCCAATTTTGGATGTTGCACTATTCCATTTTTTGAAGCACCCTTAACACCCACTTATGGACTTGCCCAACAAGATCCACTTTTGGAGTGCCTTGGCTCCTTTTTTGCAATGCATGCTTGTTCCACTTTTTAGGAATCACCTTGGAACCCAATTCTAAACCAAGTCCAACTTGCTCAAATTTTTGGATCCCTGGGCACCTTGCTCCAATTGCACCATGCAAACCCGTGAACCTCTTCATTAGTGCAATTTGTCCAACCATTGAGTTATGACCCTTGGGTCCAATTCATAATTTCGGGATGTCCAAGTCCTCATATGGAGTTGATTGGATCCCATTTTGGAGCAAACCCACCTCTATCCTAGGACCCTTGGTCTTGTGAACTTGCTAAAAAAACCACACCTTGTTATATCCTCCCCACTTGAAATAAGGTAATGTCCCCAACGTCAGCACCAATGTCCCTAATATTGTTGCAAAGGCACCTAACTCAAGTACTCAAAGGTAAATGGAGTTATCCAAAAGCCCTAACACTTGGTCTTCATATTTCTATAAACTCTCAACACATTCCCAAAATGCTTTTCAATGAATCAACCACTCTGTATTTCTTGTTCCCAAATCAACATTTCTGGTATAGCTTGCCTAAGACATTTGTCGGCCCCTTATTGTCACATTTCTACTCTTGTCATACATACCTTTATGATGAGGAGAAACATGATTGATATGGAACACATCATGTACTCTAATAAAAGATAAGTACTTGAGCTTGTACGCAACCTTCCAATCCTCCCTAAAACTAGAAAAGATGCATAATACCTTCAATACAATGTCAGAACTCAACCCCCTTGGGTGGCCTAAATTGAACTATGATCATGTTCAAAAGGGCCTTGTCCCCAAATTTAAATTCCAAAACCCTCCTTCCTAAGTCTGTGAATCTTCTCATTCTCTTTGCAATCCCGACCAAGTTGCAACTACCCAAATCAACTATCTTGCCACTCCCTGAAATGGTCCATTGCACCTACACACTATCCCAAGTATCTACTTATCATTGCTTGAGGAGCCAGTGCTTTTTGTCTTGTCACTAACTAGAATAATGAACATTGACTTAATGAACTCTTTTGAATGTTAAACCATCACATCCATTGAATTATTGTTTGCTATTGTTGCATATGACATAGAGTTTGGATTGATGTTAAAATAACATTTTTAGATGTAAATTTTCTAGAAGAAATTTAGATGTCTTGTTGATTTAATAAATGTACACAATCTTTTGATTATCATAATTTTCAATAACAAGAACATGCACATTCAATGTATCTATAAAATGCCAAGAGGATTACTAATTTAGGCTATGAAATTGGCTATTAGTTTGAAAGATATTCTACTTTATATTATAGCATTCCCACTTCATATTGGTGTGTTTTACTTGGTAATCCTCAAATAGAGTAATGTCTTATATTTCCTTGTATACTACACAATGTAGATTGTGTTCACAAAGTACAAGTTACCTCTATTGACAAGTAGGAGACATTTTCCACAACAAATCAAATTGTGATATTAATATCAAGATTCAACAGTGTAGCTTTTGAGTCAAAGTCCTTAGCCCATGTTTCATGAGTAGTGGTCCACAAGAACCCATCTCTAATAAGAATGAATGGAACACTTAGCACTCACTTTCTGAAACGTGGGTCAATCAGTTTGACTTAAAAACTACACAGTTGAATCTTGATAGCAATATCACACGTTACCTCTATTTCAAAGAGTTCAATGTGCACTACTATTTGCATCAAATGCTTTTACTCTAGATACATTCTCTAAGATGCCTAAGTTTTCATCTTATGTGCATAATGATACATTACAAGATTTGTACCAAGTGCTTCAAAGAGAGGAAGAATGGAGGGAAAATGTAGTTATTCAAAAAACGAAAACAGCCTCAATCATATTATGACTAAGCATAGACAAAGGTTAATCTATAAGACTGAACAAGTCACATTTTATATAGCCTATAGTATTCAAGAATAAACCCAATGAATGCAGCAATGCTCATAGACAAAAATAAAGTTTTTGACAATCTTTTAGCTTGCTTGTCATGAACAACAAATTACATGTGTGCCAAGGAAAAACATAAAATATAAAACTTTGTGGATCATCATCACAAATCTACTATGTTTTTAATGGGTACTCATGTTATATATGCCAAAGAAATGTACAAAAGGAAAAGCAAGTTTCCAATCTGCAAACTGATAATTCTTCAAGAAAAGATATAGTGATTGAATATGTGGACATTGATATCAATGATAAGTGTGATGATCTACTTGAAGGGCACATTGGTTGATTTTATTTCTATTCTTTCCTTTCTATATGTGCCTTTCCTTTTTCACATTACTATACTCACACTTTGTTGTGTATGAGGACATTAGTATAATCCTCGACCGGCTGAAATCACACACACTAAGCGTTGACTCCTAGGCAAAAAGTTTTAAACACTCAGAGTTGACTGATATTCTCTAGGCTTAATATGTTGCTTAGTGTGTGTGGTGTAAGGGCAGCCATATATTCTCGTCATGTTGATCAAATGCATGGCTCATTTTTATTTTTGTTTCTATGCTATTCTTTTTTTTATGAAGCCATGTTTTTGGTTCTCTTCCATACTATTTTCTATCTCGTAATTTGTGGTGTATTTGGGCCTTTTGTTTGCCTTGATTCTTATTTCAACTTCAATATTCATATATTTTCCACTTGATATAGTCTTTTCCCTATTTCTTACTACATATTTATGGCATTTTCTTCATGAATTTTACAATGATATTTGTTACACTATTACCACCCTTAGGAATCTTAAATCAATATTTTTTGTCGTCTAATCAATTCATAGGAGAACATATTATATCACAAATCTTTCATGATTATGTTTATGATTGGTCTATAGGGGCCCTACACCACATGCTCATGTTTACAATGGCTCATCAAAGGCTGTACATGGAGTTTGTATGATTACAATTACATGTTGGAAGACCTACATGCATTTTGCCATTTTCCATTGAGAGCATATTTACAATGACCCTTTAGGAGTCCTACATCACTTTCTTTGCTGGTTGCAGTGGTTCTAACAGATCTCATAAGCACTACCCCCATCAAATACATATAGATGAATAGATTTTCAAAGAACAAGAATAGAGATCAGAACCACAAGCTACAAGATTAGGGCTGCAGGAAAGTTCAGTGCCACAAATCCGGGGATTAGTGTAGAAAGTAAAGTTTTGACTCCAGACAAAGCATAATTTATGTTTTAGTATGTTGTAACCCTGAGTGTAGAAAGTAGAGTTTTGACTCCAGACAAAGCATAATTTATGTTTTAGTATGTTGGAGCCCTACTGATGTGGATCTGATAGCAAATTGCAACCTCTTGAATGGGCTAACACCAAAAAAATCACAATAATGGATTTAATGCAGCTAAATAGCCATTCTCTGAATGTAAGCTCTTTGATGGATAGGAGAGTGAGATAATATACTCAAAAGCCTGCCCAGGGAATACATTTTATAGACTTCATTTTGGTTTCTTATAAACTCACATTTTCATATTGCAAAATTTTTTGTGTTTTTTTCCTCTATGATTGTATCTTGCATTCTGTGGTAAAACAGAAATGCCTGTTCATAACTGTTTCAGTATCTTCACAATATTTCGATAAATAAAAGCACAAAAAAGATCAATATGACAAATCTTGACCTTGATTATATTCCAAGGAAAATCTACTAGAACTACATGGAATTTATATGGGCATTTACATTCAATGGGACTGCATTCCAAAAGGGGAAAAACTAAACTACTTATATGGAATTTATATGGGCATTTACATTCAATGGGACTGCATTCCAAAAGGGAAAAAAATAAACTACTAAAGAACAAGGATGATATTATTGATGCCCATAAAAAATGATCACTTCTTCAGATGATAACCTGCTGAATGATACAATGTGTACTATTCAGTTGTTAAAACAATTATAGGGTTTTAAGAGAACTCCAAGGAGATTCTAACTACACAAAACTGAACTTTGACATTCCCTGCATTTATTATTTTGTGCCACTAGTAGACTAAAAGAATGAACAAAAATAAAAAAGCCATTGTAGCTCCTTCAGTGAAGTTGGTAGTCCAATGCATTTGCAACTGCCTTCAAAATGGCAATATATACTTGACAGAAAAAAAAAATTCAAATACATGTGATCGGTATCATGCATACTCTCTCACGAATGTACCCTGAATCATGAGATGACATGTTTCCAAGTTGATGCATTTTGTTGAAGCACGTGTGACATGACAATTAAGTTATCTGAATGAATATCTCATATGATATCTGATATTTGCTTGTTGCCAACTTGTTAATGAAGTTTACAGGCTGACCACGTGTCTTCTTCTGAGATCAATCTCTCCTCTATGTTTAATTGTATATCTCCATAGGCTTGTCAAAATGCCATCAGATCCACCAGCTATTTTCATGTTATCAACTTTCAAAATATATCTAATGCAATAAAAATAGTACTTCCTCAAGATAATTTTCACAGGATATTATTGTAGTAGTGAAAGACTAGAGTCGGGGGAGTGCAAGGAATAGACCTGATTTGGTTGAAGCTGTTCTAAACTATATCATCGTGCTGCAGTCCTAGATAAAATTCCCATGGGCCATAGATTGCATGTCTCTGTAGCAATATCAGAAACAAACTTAACGACTAGTTTCAAAAGGGGCCTAATGATCTCTAATGGTCATCACAGTGATTAGTAATTACCTTAAAAGAATTCACATCATCATCGTCATTGAGATATGCTGGTTGACTGAGATGGACAGATGCAAACTTGAACTGCATATCCAACAATCTTCAGTTCTAACCTCTAGTAAGCTAAATGCAAAATTTCCTAAGATAAAGAATCAGGCTGTAAGCTGTTTTGATTTTCATAGAACTATTATGTTTAAAATAATAAATAACCTCCAAGAATTGATGATCTGGCACTTGTAACTTTTTCTTGACACGCTCCTTCAGTTGACTCAATGTCTCGCCTGATCTTGTTAAGAACAGAAATGGCTCCCCAAAGTTTTCAATCTGCTAAATTTCATTGCATGGTTATAAACATGTATTTATTTATTAGCCTTTTCAAAATTTATGGGAACAAGAAAGTAAGATTCTTACATTGTTATTTTGATCTTGTCTAAAATGATACACATGAATGACACAATCCTCAGGGCCTTTATTTCTCTCCTCTTCTGGGATCTGATAACCATATCCATCAGCACATGCTTGCTAAGAGCACTGACTGTACCGTGAAATCAAAAGAAACAAAATAATACAAGTCCTTCAAGGACCTTGATTCTTAACAAACATACCTCTTCTGCTCTGAATGTGATGCTGTGGGATCTGAATGTGGCATGTTGACTAACCATGTACTTGATTTTATCATTAGGAGAAAGGATCTGTGAAGAGAAATAAATTTATCTCCTATACACTAAAAACAATTCAAATTACAGGTCCTTAAACAAAACAAATATTACATTACCTTCCATATCTTGTGACCAATAATCTGCAAAATCCTGAGCTCAGCCTGTTGACCAGACATCTCGACCTTTGCACAAAATACAACAAATTAAATAAAATAGGATAGAAAGAGACAGGATAAGGAGAAATTAATTCTTATATTTTATGCATCAAGAGGCTATGAATTAAAGCAGACAATAGTTGAAATCAATTTGAGGTAAGACAGTTCTTAGCGGTTAGCACTCTAAGACATATCAAAAGTTAGTGGCAAGGATTTGCTCAACAATATGAACCTCCCTCTCTGTGCGCTAAAAGTAATTAACTGAAAAATCATTGTCATAGCAAAAACGAGAGAGAGAGAGAGAGAGGCGAATTTCACTGCAAAATTGGTTGTCCAGTTAGTATTTCACTTCCAATGAATAGTTCACACTTTTTTGTACCATTAACTGCATTTATGTGATCTTTGATTCACACCTAGCAAAATTCACAGCTGATTTTTGTTAGAAAATAGCTTTAGATCTGATTGATCTGTGAATATATATATATAGTATTTATTATGTTGATCGAAGTTAATATGAAATGAATCAACTCTTGATTATAGTCGATACCTTTAATACATATCGTATTGACTTTCGGTAATGGTCGATACACTTAATATGCACCGTATCGACTAACACTGTCGATAACGAAGGATGCGATTAGTTAAAGAATGAGTTGTATCCACGCAGGGTCATGCCCCTACGTGCATACACCTCTTCATCCAATATACATAATACATGCTTGCTTGGTTTGATACCAATCACAAAAGCAATATCGAATTCAAGCAAGCAGTCAAACAAAATTAATATCTCAGTCAACCTCAATCTGCAGTATAAAGAATAAATATTACATTGTCTCTAAGTCTATGAATATATATTGTATTGAAATATAATCAGTTTCCGATTTATATGAAACGATACTAATATACACATATATCAATATAGAACAGAAATCTGATTCTACAGTATAGCATATCTGATATATTCTGAGATAAATATTCTCTCTACTATTGATCCAATTCCTTAACATGGTATCAGAGCCAGAAACAATCTGGTGGGTCGCAGAGATGCCTTATGGAGATTGTCATGTTCTGTTCTTGCTGCGGTGAGGAAGGTCAAAGTTGGCAATCTGATGCAGCATGACATGGGGCTCCACAGTGCTTGTGCGGCTGGTATGGAGTCTAGTGAGTAGACCCGAACCTTTAATAATATCACTGCTATTCATTACTGGGTTTTGCGCTCAAATTGTATGTTGTGTTTCCACTGGGAAGACAAGGGGATATGATGACGAAAGGATTAGCAGAGATTCGGGCCATTGACGCAAACCCATGTCACGTTAACACTGGCTGACTTAAAATATGTTATCCTGACATCTCGACACCTCCCGTAACAGAAATGCTCTCATCATTGGTGCCGAAGGTGAATATTATCGATGCATCAACCAAAAGCGTAGAACAAGAGATTGAGGTTGGTTTCATACTCAACATTCGATTGAATAGTGGAGACATGATTCACCGTCAGTAGCATCAACGTCTCGAACATAGAATATTCCGCATCTTGGTGGAGACCGAGAATCTTCTGAAATGTAGGCCATCAAATCTGCGAGTCATAGTAATACCGATTGGTGGCATTAGATACAACATATATTGGGAGTGCTATCCTTACGACTTAGACCAATCACAAGGAACATTACGTTTCAATTCAGCCTTAAGACGGACGAAGAGGCAAGAGCCTAAGTGTATGCTAATACCGAGATTCTATTATGTCGGAAATGAAAAAATAATCGGGTGATCACCGCATTAATATCAGAGGAAGTTGAAATATTTGTAGAGACAAACTAGGATACAGAACACAAGAGCACAACCTTATTTTTGGGTCCCAATTCATGGACACATTTGTTGTCCAAAAACGATGCAAGACAAGCAGCCTGAGCGTACTTATCTGATGACGACAGATATATGAAGCTGAATCGATGCCCTAACAAAAGCAATGTATATTTGGAAGGTCCACAGAATAGATCGCAGTAGGCAATTGGAAGTGCATGCTCTGCACACAACCATTGACGATACCAAAAGCCTACTTAATGTGAAAGGGATGCAAACATGATAAGGTCAAGAAGAAAAGACAATACAATTCAAAGATATTGATTACTAATGCCATGTCGATGAATATCGATTAAGGCTAGTAAAAGACAATTATCTTTAACCAGTGTTTGTTATGAGAATAACAATTGAGTTACTGACGATCTGTAGGATAATCATAAGAAAGGAGGTAATAATCAACATCACAAAAACAAAGATCTCTCAAAGGTCCATGCTACAAATGTGATAAGTTTGGACACACTCACAGATTCTGTCCGAAAAGAAAGAAAACTCAAGCAACCATAGTTGAAGTCAAAGAAGTGGAAAATCCTCTATTTTTCTTAGCCTTATCAAGTGAACTAAACTCAAATAAAAGCACTTGGATAATTGATAGTGGAGTATCAAGACACATAACTAAGTTTAGAGATCATTTCGAAACTTTTGAAGAACACTCAACTGTAGGGGTCACAATTGGTGACAACTCCACCTATCTCGTGAAAGGAATCGGGACCTATTCAATTAAATTAAGAACCGGAGCTACATTACAATTAAAAGATGTTCTATTTGTACCAAGAATCAAAAGAAATTTGGTCTCTATTTCAGGTTTAGCTGATCAAGGATATCGTGTCATCTTTCATGAAGATAAAGTTCTACTTTGGCCTAGAAATTCCAACATTAAGAATGCTATTTCCATAGGAACAAGAGATGGTAGCTTATACAAACTTTGTAATGATCAAAATAATGCGCTAAGTCATTAAGTATAAAATTGTAATGACATTTGGCATAGTACCCTACCTATAAGAATCAAATGAAGTATTATATGAAGTTTAAAGAATTTAAAGCATTAGTGGAAAATCAAACAAAAAAAAAATTGCATTTCTGTTGGGATCAAGAGGGAGTGTACAGTACCTTATAATCCTCAACAAAATGGAGTAGCAGAAAGAAAAAAAAAACAGAACTATCATTGAAGCCACCAAAGCCATGAATCATACATATTTCATTCTGGGCTAAAGCTTCAAATACAGTTGTGTACATTCAAAATAGATGTCCTCATTCTATCTTAGACAATATAACACCTAAAGAAGCATTTACAGGGAATAAACCAGACTTAAGCCATCTAAGAATCTATTGAAATCACTAGAGATGTAAAATTTGAAGAAAACACTGCTTTTAAAGATGCAAAAATGATCCAATCACAAAATTAGATGAAAAATACACAATTGAGAAACAGAGGGAGAATATCCTAGAAGACAATGAACCTCCATCATCTAACCTTGAGAATATTGAAATTCCTAACAACAAGAAAAGGCGACTATGGGCAAGTTCGATGATTGAGACTATGTGAGCAGAGTATCCTTCCGTAACAGAGGAAATCATACACGTCATCAAAGGCAACCTTGGATGAGGAGGTCAAAAGATTAATATCAGCTTCAGAAGGAGTCTGACAGTTTGTACAGGCATTCTTGGATGAAAAGTGAACAAGCCATAACGTGAGCTTCTGAGGGAGCAACTAGAGGCCCTGACTTCCCAGGATTGTTGTTTAGAGGAAGAATTTTGAAATACAGTCCTTTGTTAATAATCTCTTCTCTATGAGGGAGAAGTTCGAAGTGAAATTTCTTGTAATGCACTCTCCTTTGTGAGAGAGAAGTTTAAGGTGAAAGCTCTTGTTGCACCCTCCAGGAGCAGCTATGGGGATCCACCCTCCGACTTGGTTCATGATGGATATCAAGAGAGTTGCAATATTGCATGTGTGTTATGAAAGGTGACGATCTTTCATATGTGTGTAAGGTTGCTATTGTGAGGTGATGACTTTAACAATAGCTTGACCTAGTGTCAAGAGTGACTATATTAAGTTGCTATCCCGGATTAAGCCGGATATCTTGACACTAAATCATTGGGGTTATCATTAAATCTAGTTCCAAATTGAATCGGGGATTATGATAACATGTGCATCAAGATTTGACTACATTAAGTTGTTGTTCCGGAATGCGCCGGATATCTTGATACTAAAATTAGTTATCACTAAATCCAGTTCCGAATTGAGTCGGGGATTGCAATAACTCTTCTATCAAGATTGAGTACATTAAATTGATGTCCTAGACTATGCCGGTTATCTTGATATGAAGTTATGTTGAGATTAATTGTTATCACTAAAATCTAGTTCCGAATTGAGTCGGGGATTGTGATAACAAACATCATTATACTGTTCAATCCTCTCTTGCTAAGAGGGAGTGTTAGAAAATAGCTTCGATCTGATTGATCTGTGAATATATCTGTATATGTTGAGTGCATATATATATATATATTATGTTGATCGAAGTTAATATGAAATGAATCGACTCTTGATTATAGTCGATACTCTTAATTCATATCGTATTAACTTTCGGTAATGGTCGATACACTTAAAAGTTGATATGCACTGTATCGACTAACACCGTCGATAACAAAGGATGCGATTAGTTAAAGAATGAGTTGTATCCACGTAGGGTCATGACCCTACGTTGCATAAGCCACGTAAGGGTCATGCCCCTACGTGCATACACCTCTTCATCCAATATACATAATACATGCTTTCTTGGTTTGATACCAATCACAGCGGCAATATCGAATTCAAGCAAGCAATCAAACAAAATTAATATCTCAGTCAACCTCAATCTGCAGTATAAAGAATAAATATTACATCGTGTCTAACTTCTAAGTCTATGAATATATATTGTATTGAAATATAATCAGTTTCAGATTTATATGAAAGGATATTAATATACACATATATATCAATATAGAACAGAAATCTGATTCTACAGTATAGCATATCTGATATATTCTGAGATAAATATTCTCACCAGTCCATAAACTCCCTACCCCCTACTATTGAAAGGGCCCCCTTTCAGATTATTGCAGATTACAGGGATAACCGTAAACTGAGTTCAGATTACGGGGATAACCTCGTGCGTGAATTTTCAGTTCTCCGATCAGCCCTCACCCCCATACTATTGATCCAATTCCTTAACAATTTTGAATTTACAGAGAAAGATGCCTTTTTAGTCGACTTACTGCAAAATTGGTTGTTCTGGCTCGTATTTCAGTTCCAACAGATAGTTCACTCTTGTATCCTAACCTGCATTTATGCAATCTTTCATTCACACCTAGCACATTTCATGGCATATAATAATGCTATTATTCCCTACCTTTTCAGGAAAGTTCAAATGATTTGCATTATCAGCCTTCAGAATAATGGCTTGCTTCTTCAACAGTCACTTTACCTGTAAATTTCAAAAGTGTGAAGTTCATTGCAAATAAAACCTTGTGATTGGCATTTTATGGAGCTCATTAAAGTGAATGTGGCATAAATCTAGAGACCACGAGTTGAACCCACATTCTCTATCATTTATACCTCTAACTCCTGCACCATGTGGAATTCATTTTTAGATTTAAAAAAAAAAGATAAATGGCTAAAATCAATCAGGAATTCATGGATTGAGATAGAAGTGTCCATCATATATATTGATGGAAAATTTGAAAAAACCAACCTTCAATAAATGTCATTGCAATGTCCCCTAAATGGACAATGTTTTTGAAGATGGTTGATTGTAAGGGACAAGTGAAAGATGCAAACTTCATTTCCAAAATCATCATTGAGTCCATAAAGATGGTGTAACTGAGAACATTATCCATAACATAATGGAGAATGCAAAAATTGCAGAGCAGCATTGTAAAGATACCCCCTTGTTCTGATAATTTTTAACCTCTTCTGTTCACAGGAATTTTGTCAAACAGTATGCTTGCCAACTAATTCTCTTTAGTTTCCCAGTCTGCTGCTGATTATGATGGTTTCTTCACCTTGTTTGAACTTCATAAGATGTACAATAAAAAGCAAACATAGGACAATACACTTGCAAAGAACTAAATGACATAATATTGAAATGTTAACTTAAATCTGACTTCATGTAAATGACTGCTGTTAGCAATGTAGTGATTTTCAGATTTTTTCAGAACTTTATTCAATACAAAATCAGAGGCGATTAATATTGCAGACCTGGATATTCCTTCCAGCTTATGTTTTACAAATGTTTGGCATCATACATACAAGCATGAAGTATTGTTCAATCCCATACATCTCCAGCATCAACCATGATTTACCAGCATTACATGATGCCCAGCAAGAAGAAAACAGCCAGCAAAGGATGAGAATGCAGCTCCACTAATCACAGGTCTCGTACAGCCAAAGTATTTCTATAATATCCACGAATTCCCAGCACTCCAACTCTAAAATGTGCAATCAAATCACCAACAACAAAACCCTTGATTGATATTAAAAATACCTGCAAATATTCTTCAATCTTTTGATTTTCCTTCTTCAAAGCACAATGAAATCCTCCTGACTGTATCTTGCAACAGTGAGAAGAATGCTAGCATTGAGGGATTTCATCCTCCAAGCCCTAGAGAGAAAATCTCCAAAATTTCACCAATTTTCATATAATATTCAAGCATACCCAAAGAGAGCTCTTCAATCTCTTTTATAACACTTTGTAAGAGCTCAATCACTCACCTTGACAATGTGGGATAAAGAAAATCACCTTTTTCGCCCTTTCCTATGATTTTGGTATTTTTTGCTTCTTCACCCCTATTTTCTCGCGGCTGCTTTTCCAGCCCTTATTTTATCGGGGTTGTGTTTTCTTTGATATTTCCCATGCCATGTACATGATTTTCCTTTTAAAATATCAATTCCCACTTAAGTGAATAAAAAGTCCTTTTAATAATAAAGTGACTTGTATTAATATGTACTTTAATTTAATAGTCACTTTATTAATAAACTATTTAATCTTCAAGCATTAAAATAAATAATCAATCGGACTCGGGAAACCACGTGTGATAGCTCATTGGAAAGGTCCCAGCGAGATGCTCCAAGTTCAATACTAAAATGCCAAAAATACTGAACCTGCTGACTTACTATAAATAGTAAGCATCTGAAAAACCTATCAAAACAACTCCGATTGGCCTGAAATTGGAATTGCCTAGGCCAAATCTCTCTCTGATCCCTATAAAGTCCTGGTTAGCGAACAAGACCAAGGCAAAAATGGGCTAACGACACATCATAAATTAATGGGCTAGAAAGGGGACATTACAAGCATGTGCTTTGGTTGAGGAAAATAATAAACACATTTTTTGGACACCATGTACAATCCTCTCCCTCAATTTGCTCATGTAAAATATTGTCACTCATGTAGAGTGGGTGAAAAGATCATACACCAAGGGTGAGGACACTCAAATGCTCGTGAAAAAACATCATATGTCACAAGGCATCTTCAAGACCTACTCCAATTTGGAATTGTTGAAATTAAATTTGTGAAATTTTAGTATTTATTTTCACATGAATTTAACTTATATTTTACACTGCATTAGATTGTTGAGACTCGTTTTACATTGCACACACCTTTTTTGAGATGACTTGGGAAGGTGTAAGAGGCATTGAGTAATATGCTTATTAGCAACCAATGTAGTGTGTCATCCATTGTTTAAGTTTAGGTGTCCTCCAAGTCAAGCTTTCCACATCATCTCCGAGCCAAAAATTCCATCTACAAACCTCATCCTAATCATCTCTAATCCATTCATAATCCATCATTTAGGACCCTAACCTTAATCAATTCACCTAATCCAATCAAGGTCCTAATCCTCATCTAAATCATTTTTATACTAATCATCCTCCATAATCCACATCAAAATCTACTTCTCTTAATCCAATCTCATTATTCTTCTTTGTACTAATCATCCTCTATCCATTATCATACTTAATCCCCATCTTTCATCATCATGTTAATCCAGTCCCCTTGTCAACCTAAGACCATTCCAACTAAATCCTAATCCAATCCATCTACCTCTTCATCCAAAATCAACCACCCATTAGTCATTCATTTATCTCAATCAAGCCTCCAACCCATAATCAAAATTCATCATTTTAAAATCATAAGTACAAGGTCTTCACTTTTAAAACCCCAAACATCCATCATCCATCTTGCAAAGCTCATCCGTTCTCAATCTCAATCCTTATCATAATCATCATCTAATCCTAAACCAAAACCCATATCTAAACATCATGGATTGGTTTAACAAAATGGTTATAGAAGTTCAAGCATCTATGTCAAACCCCATTCCTAAAACCATACCTCCAACCCATCCAATCTACCAATCATATCAATCCAATTCATCCATGCCACAAAATTATCCAACCTTCTATTCATATATCTCACTCCATACCACTTATCAAATGAATCCCATAGCCTCACATTTATCTACCATAACTTCATCAATTCCACCTCGACAAATTATATCTAATCCCAATCCATTCCTTATCCTTCCTCTACCTTTGAGAAGGGAAGTCCATCTTATTCCCCATCCATGTCTCCATATTATCCCTATAATGTCCCCATTTTCAGGTTCTCTAGCAGTGCAATTGTTACTGACTTTCCGGGTTTGTGTCAACTTGTTCAAAGGGGTAATTTGATGTTGCCAATGAGCTTAGAGGGTTCAAAGGAGTTTCTTTATCAATGCATTTCGAGCATTGTCACTAATTGGGTGTATTATTGAGCTATACTTCTCAGTTGTCGGACCCAATTCGGGTTCAAGATTCAAGTTCGCGGGTTTGATCAAAAGTTTGTTAGGGTGAGTTTGAGTTCACTTTGGTTTCATCTGTACAAAAATGGAGTATATATATAGTTATATATTGTATAATTAATATAGATAATATATGTATAATTTATTAATATTTCATATTTATTAATGATTACTACTAAAAAATATATATTATATAATTATATAAGTATCATACACAAAATATATATAATTTATGAACAATTATTATTTATTATTAAAATTATAAATAATAAAATCAATATAATATAATATGATATTAACAAAATTAATATAATATTATAATAGAGTTATTAATAAATAATAAAATTAATATATAATAAAGTATTAATATAACTGAAATTGCATAAGGATTTGGAAACAATCGAGTGAAGGGATTTTGATCAATGAACAAACCACAAAAACATGAGACAATTGTATAAAGCAATATGCAAACTGAAGAAAATTGCGCCATTTAAACCCTAAGGCAACAATCTTGCAATGGCAGGGATTAGTGCATTTGATGGAAAATCCAAAAAGGTCAAAATCCCTGACAGGATATAAAGACTACCAAGCTCAAAAATTTGGAATTTTGTCTTCAACAAGGACTGAGCTATCAATTGGAAAATCCAAAAGGGGGTAAAATACCCTACAGGATATAAAGCCTACCACAATACCAAAATCGACAAAAAGAAGATGGTGGTGATATTAGTGTAAAGGGAAATATCCATCATGTGTTAAAATCCCCGACCTACCTCCAAATAAGATCAAAATCTACCTTAAGTTGTAGAAATTATGAATTTGGTTGCAGAAATTCTAAAAAAAACCCTAGAAATTCCTCTCAAATATTGCCCGAGTTCAGCAGGCTAAACCCATAGACTGTGGGTCAGAACTTGTCTGAACCCACAAGCTACATTCGAGCTGATATTTTTGCAAAACTGAACCGAGACCCAAGCTTTGTCGGGAAGAACCCAATAACTTAGCAATATTTAATTAATTTCACTAAGGCTTCCATTTTAATTAAATATATTTATCAGGCACCTCTTGTTATAGCTCGTTAGAAAGATGATGGAAAGTTTTAAATGATAAAGTGACTTTAACTACTGAAAATATTTTAGAAGTGAATTAAACCACTTTTTGAAGTTAAAAGGCTTACTAAATTAATAAAGATGATTTATTTTAATGGATGGACCTTTATTATTTAATGCTACATTGGGAGAATAAAAAAGGAAGTGATTCTTATTAAATAAAAGTAAAAAGCATTCCCAAAAAATGGCAAAAAAATAGAAGTGTTTTTTTTCGAAAAAAGAAATGAAAGGGGGAAAAAGAGCATTCCTGAAAAAATAGTGTAAAAAAAAAAGCTTTTTTACAGAAAAGTAGCCAAAAACACTATAAAAGGAGTATTGGGGCTCTTATTTGGGCATACTGGAGATTACATTTCAGAGTTTTCAGAGCTTATTGTATATTGGATTTAAAGAGAACAAATTTCGTGAACATTGTAGAGGGTTTTTTTCTATCTGTTTATTATATCTTCTCCCTATCTCCCTAGCTGACATACCATTTCCAGCTAGTCATGCAACTTCTTGAAGGCCACGTGAGGTTTCTAGGGAATCTGTTGGGATATGCAAGAGTTGGAATCTACATTTATTGGAGTGCTTTGTTGTTGTATGTCATTTCCAGACCTAGCTGTGCATTTTGGAAGCATTTAGGCACCTTTAGACAACATATTTTGTGAGTAGCTCCAGTTATTTCTTGGTTACATTCTGTGGGTACATGGGATTTTGATATGTTGTCATTTTATGAATTGGGTTGTCATTATATTTGAGAAATATTGTAAAATTAGATCCTGAATTAAATCAGGAATTTTTAACAGTGTTATTTCTAAGTTTTGTTCATTCTTTTGAATTTGTACAGGTGCTGCAATATTATCTTTTTATTTGAACTATTATTGTCATTGTTTGTATTGCAAAAACAATTCATTTTTTGAGTTGGATGACAGAACAACAATTCCAAGTTGTAGTATTGCACTTGGTGAAAATCGTAAGGTATGGGATCCAAGAAAAGATTCAAAACCTAAATTGAAATATGGTTTTCAGCCTATAAATGATCAAAGTTCACTTTATGAGGTGATTGATTATCCTCCTAGGAGACCACTAGATATGAAATATACAAATGAGGAGACAAAAGAAGAAGTTATTTGAGGATGTAGGGTATATTATATCTGATATTTCTCCTCCCTGATAAAACCCTATGTGGTTCTAGAGTTGGACTTGGTTTGACACAAGGTTTGTAAGAATGAAACCCCTTACAGGGAACATTCTATGTGTTGCTGAAAGACACTATCCAGAGAATATCTTGAGGAATTCATCTCAGAGATCATAACTGGGCATACTCGTGGACTTTATTTCAATTTTGAGAGGCTTATTGCATATCAGTTTGTTAGTGAGTGATTGAAGAAGAATAAGAGGAAGGATTTGTTGTTCATTCATTTCTTTTGTTGGTTGTACATTGCTAAGGAGGGACGTGAGCTTTGTAGAGCTAATGGGCTAGGGTTTTGGTGTCTTCTTCACAGTTTGGGTGCGCCTCGAGTGGAAACTACATTGTTATAATCTCCTTTATCATTTATGGAGTTTCTAGAGCTTGGCATCCATTTTGGGAGTGATAGCTTGTGAATTTCACAAACAGCTCAAGCTATTTCAATGCTTCATTATGTTCGAGTAAGATATGTGATGCTATTTAATGATCTGTGATGCTCTTACTTTTGGAAAAGTGTATTTTCAAATTAGAAATAAAATTTAGAATTTTCAGCTTCATATATTTGAGTTTTGTCAGTTTTATGAGTTGTTAGATTGATACAAGTTACTTTATTATTTGCACTTTGTTTATCATCTCAAAACCATTGCAAAACACAATAAACTCAAAAAAATCAAAGGCAAAATAAGACTGTACATTACATTGGTATCAGAGCAATGTATCCTATCATTTAGAAGGGTTTAGTAAGAAGATGAAGGTTTTCGAAGAGCACCAACTAGAGGGTCTGACAGAATTGAAGCAAAATTATCAAAGACAGAGAGAGTTGTCAAAATTATAGACAGAGGGGAAAATTTAAAGTACTTGCATGAGCATTCTAGATGGTTAAGATCTTTTTTCTAGATGCAAGTAAATAAAAAATTTCTTCTAGTGCAAGAAACAATGAGAAACAAACAAATGAAAAGAGGTTCATAGTAGATCATTCAAATGGAAATAGTGCCTTGATACGGAAAGTGTGATGACCCCATTTTTAGCAGGTATTGACAGTGGCTTGGTCAACTCATCATCGCGACCCTCATGAGTTGATGCCTGGTTTTGAGGGTCCTAGTTGGCAGACTTTCTATTTTTAGTAAGTCTGGACTTACTATTTTTAGTAAGTCAATTGGTCAGTTTCTTTTCCTGGCAGAGCAGTATGGACAGTGGTCAATGCTTCAAACTAGTATTCAGTGTGCAGTTTCCTTGGCTGGGGACTTACTATTTATAGTAAGTCTACTTTTGGCAGTTGCTATTTTTGGCAGTGCAGTGGATGGCTATGTCAGTTTGGCATGATCAATAGTTGATGCGGGATTTATCGCATAAGTTCATATTTATTAATTAATAGTTATTAATTAATATTTTTAAAATATTAATTAATAATAAAGCCACATTATTATAATAATACTTTATTATTATAATAAGTTAGAAGTTGTTATTTAAAAGAGCTGTGCACTGAAGCTCTTTTGGGAAACTGTGGCCAAGGATGGATTATAAATATGAGCTCATTTCATTGGGATTATCATCCGATTATTTTGATAAACTTATTTTGTCTGGTGACTCTATTTCTGAGTTCTTGGTTCTGGTGCCCTTGTTGAAGTATAAGGGTTTGACATCTACAGCCGAAGTATTGTAGATATTCTGAAGATTGTGAAGCAATTACTGCTAAGGTATAGTAATTGGTTGTATATTCCTTACTGTTTATACTGTGGCTGAGGAGTTTGTTTAATAATTAATTGGCACACTGAGAGTGCAATTAATTTTGGAATTCATGTTATGATCTAATGCATTTGAATAAAATTCTGGAAACGATACTGGTTAAGGGTTTCTGAGTTTTCAGCATTTTGAATTGTGAATTGGATTTGTATTTCCACCACCTTGAATTGGACTGTTGATGTCCAGTGAAAGGTGTAATTGGGGTGGCTGTTGTGAGGAAATGAAGAGCTTCATGGTAACATAAATTTCAGAGAGGGCTGCGGATTTGAGTCTGAAACTATTGAATCACAGGTAAGAAGAAGGCGATTTGTGTCTTGGAGACATCTCTTCTGTAGCGTTAGCTGCCGTAAAGAGTTTAGCAACATCTGCAGTTAAACGCGTGGAAGAAGCATTGGGTTGTGAACTGCAAATGAATGTCGCGGCTAGCATATAGTCCATGTGGCCAGCAGCATTTAGGAGAACACGTGGGAGCATCAAAAAGGTAGCATTTAAAACATCACTAGTTAATGACCACCAGTTATTTTATTTGGATTGTAATGCCACGCAATTTGATATAGTATTTATAATGATCTTTAAAGGAGTTAAACTTTGTTCTGGTGTAAGTTGATGCAAAGTGCACTGCAAGAAGACCTAGGTGGGCTCCAACTCCTTGTTACCACTTCAAACTTCTAATTCAAACACCCTAACTCCACATATGTCTTCCTAGGGTGTGTACTGACTTGTCTAAGATACCAACTCACTCCTTTTATCACAACTTAGCTTTCCAAGCCAAGATACCAATCTCTGCAATATCTCATTTAGGGATACTTTACCTAAATCAAGCTAAAGAGTAGAAATCTTCACCAGAGGCTTAGACCAACAAACCTAGGTGATGGAAGACTTTGTTTAGACCCCAAGGATAGAGAATCCACCAATGGATTCAATCTTGCAAACCCCAAGGATAGAGAATCCACCAATGGATTCAATCTTGCAGACCCAAGGATGGTCAAACACTAAATGTCCTTAATTTTTTGTAGCCCTATCCGGAGGGTTTTTCAAGCATAACTTTCAAACACAGGAGGATCTAACTGATCTGATTAGGTTTCTAGATACCCTTTATGGAGTTTTGAAACCTCCCAAAGCCTTAGTACTTCACTCGACGACTCCACCACTAACCTCTTGCAAAGCTCATAGACCTAATTAGCTAGGTTAGGCTTGGATTACTAAGCAAGTGGTTTAAGGCGGGTTCATAGAATGAACACAGGGCTTAGATAGCTTCCTCTACCCCAAAATGGTCTAGAATCACCATTGGTTTGATCCTCCCAATCAAATTTTGCACATGCATGTGACTGTACTAAAGAACCAGGCTAATTACATACAGATAATTAGCCTAGGGCTTTGTCTCAAAAATCATAGAACTAACTCTGAGCTTCTGAGCTTTAGGAATCTTAAAGAGCATGATCCTGACTTGTATTTCCCAAGTGGCCGAGCAGATCCACTGGTTAAATCCCAAGTTAGGATAACATCTTTGGAGCAGACCTTGTAAACCTTGGTTTCTCAGACATTGAGCAAGTAAAATCTCTAACTCCTATGAAACTTCACAAAAACAAATCAAACCAACTAGAATGTTGAAGTAACTCAAAACATCACAAAGTTCTGCAAGTGGATCCACCAGATGAATCTGTACCAGGCCGTACATTGTCCAAATAACTCAGAAAACTCTTCTATTTCCTTCTCTGAACATCAAGCTCCGTACACAGTAAACTCTAACCTTCCTAGAAGGCATGAGAACATCTAATACCATCATCTTGGCGTTACAGATGCTCCAAGAAGTCGGTGTGGTCGGTTACATTTGAGTTGACATTCTTCGAGCAACATTTTGCAAAAGTTGCTCATGCAACATTTTGCAAAAAGACAAGTTTTTGGCAATACATGACAAAATTGTTAATTTGAGTAAACTGCCAACCTTACCAACCTCCAAGGGTGTGGGAGAGGTCCAAAACATGTCAAGAGCCTATCCTAAAGTCTTAAAACATAAACTTCTAACTAAACACAAAAATCACCAAAAGAGACTAACATGGTCTAACATGGTTTTAGGAACCCATAGGTTTATAGCTTACCTTAGGGTCCTTCACCTTACACAATAGACCCACACAAGCACACACTAGGGTGATCCAAAGGATTCACCTTATTACAAACACTTAAGCAAAGAAATAGGAACTTCAGGAGGTGCCCTGCACCAGAAGTACTATTTGATATTTATATATTGAAAAAGGTTTGTTTTTTTAAAAAAAGAGATTCTTATTTGATTTCAAAGAGAAGTACAGTTTGCATTACCTTGTGAAGTGAATTTGAATTGAAATTACAAGAGCCAGGCAGGCTCATTACAAAAAGACCGTGTGACAGTTTCAAAAAAACTCGTTGGACATGCATGCAATTATTGTTGATGAGTTTATGCATCAAGGGAAAGACTGAACAACAGCCTTATCAGATATTTCCAATAATGATGGTCCAGATAGATATAGGTTGGATGATGATTCATGGCCTTTGGAGAGGAGTATTTATGAAGACATCAGTGCGACTGAGTTTGTGGTTGACTCTCTCACAAAGAAAACCACTATGAGGAGGACAATGAGCACTTTATTTTTGAACAAAGCAATCACCCCTTTGACACCTGGCATCCAGGTGTGTTGGCACAGGGGCACCTTAATATGATGCCGCACAAGGTGAATTTTTTTTTGATTGTGATCATGTTCTGATTTTTTAGCACAATGAATGCACATGAAGGATACCATTGATGAATTTAATGATGTTATTATAACAAAATCTGATTTATCATTGTTTCGAGCTTATTTTGAGTAAAGGCTTCATGAGATTGTTGATCCACATCTTGTTGTTGAGCATCTTCATAATAGAGAGGCAAAGATTATTTGGGACAGCTATGGAGTTACAGATCATGCCGCACTTGGTGAAAAATGTAAGTTATGAGATCCAAGAGAAGATTTAAAACCTAAGTTGGAGTATGGTCTTCAACCTACTAATGATTCGAGTTCACTTTATGAGGTGATGCTTACCCTCATGGGAGACCACCAGACATGAAATATGAAAATGAAGATTGTATTAGGAGTGATGTGACACTAGGAGGCATCATCATTCCTTACTACATAAAAAATTGGAAGAGAAATTGGGTATGCAATTTGATGATTTCAATTGATTTTTTCTTTGTAAGTACTTGCTTTGAATTAAATTTGGTCTTGAGTTTTGGAGTGGGCCAACAAGTGGGACTTTTCACAAATTATTTGTGCTGATGAGTTGTAATGAATGCTCTTCAATTGTATTTGGTGATGTATCCTCTTCATGGGATGAACCAATTCATGGAGACTTCTACATTTTAGATTTTGAAAAGTTTTCTAACAATTTCACTTAGCTTGCTGAAATTTTCAGAATAGCTGCAAAGAAAGGAGATTTCAAGCTTGTTACTTGTGTAGCTCTAGAGGAAGAAGGACCTTAACAAGACATCCACATGATTGACAATCCATCATTTGGAGTGAGTGATGTTTTATCTTATATTAATCTTACTTTGGCATTGAGTTTGAAGATAACAACTGTTCCTTGTACACTAGTTGACAATGCTTTCATGGATGGGTTACAAGAGATTACCAAAAGGGTCACAAACTTCCTCGATGTGCTTGATGTTATGGATGGCCCTTGGAGTTCTGAAGTGCATCTTCCTACACATGTTGGGGATCAATCTTGATTGGGTATCTATGCTTGGGATCTTCAACAATGTTTGATGGAGCTTGTTGGGAATGATAGAAATGTTTTTTGGAGGGATAAGGATCAAAACTTCAAAATTGATAGTGTTGTTCATTTCCTTACCAGCCATCTCATGATTCCAGTTGTTCATCTACAAATAGATTGGAGAGAGATTTTAAGTAAGGAATGGACCATTGAAGGAATTGTCAATCTTGGGAATGTTACTTGGCAAAGAATGGATTGGAATTTCAGTTTTGAGCTTATTTTTTGGTTGCAGGTCAGTCACTACATTTTTTGGTTCGCTTTCATCCAAAGGAGTTGGCTCATTATACTTTATCAAGGAAGTGAATTTTTTCAGTTGGAGATTTCCTGTAAGTGGTTTCCAACCAATTCTAAGTTAGTTTCACACAACACAGTGCTAAACACACATGCTTATACTTGGGAATTCCTTGGCAGGTGTTGCTGTCCTTTGTGTAGAGTACTCAAATCAGATTGTACTTCGCTGATTTCAGCTTTGAATAGTAGTGATTATTGTACACTTCAGACCTTTTGAACTCAGAGAGTTCGTCTTATGAAGGGTTTGTGAAGTAAACTATGATAGGTTACTCAAGGAGGACATTCAAAACAACAAACCTACATATGCTACGGTTCATTTTTCAGAAACCCGTGAAGTTGGAACAATGAGAGTTTTCACAAGTCTTCATGATTATATAAGATTAGCACTGAGGAGACATGTTAGATCCATGCAGTGCTGGATTCTTGCAAAGGAGTGCTTTCCTTTTAGCAAGAATATTGGAGGATTTTGCATTTACAATTACAACTCTATGTGACATCTTGAGGTATACTGAGAATTGGAGTTGTGAGCAAGTGTTAGTATTCTTGTCTACTTTTCGTTCAACTTATACATGACTTTAGTTATTGGACCGTAAATGAGTTGAATGACTTCTCTAAACTAGCAATTGAGTACTTTGTGGTTGTGGCTGGTTGGTAGAAGTGATTGATCATATGGGATGACTCTTCAGTTACTACCATATTCATATCTCCTATATTTTCAATAGGTTTTCAGATTGATTACCGCTGCCCTTACATGGTTTTTAAGCCTTGGCAAGCTACTGGGTAGTTGGCTGTGAGTGTTCTTCTAGACACAGCTTATTTGTTTGTTGCTTCCACTCTAGTAAGTAGAGCTCACTACAGATACAAGGAGATCGTATGCATTCCTTAAAATGATGTCTCATTGATTGCAGCAGTTTGGCTATGTTGGTGTGTTCAAAACCCGTCCTTTGGCACTTATAGGTCAAGTGTCAATGTTATAATATTAATAGGCAACTGTAGAGGCATTTCCTGGTTGGTAGATTGCACGTCACAATGATTGATTTGCTTTAATTTTGGGATGTCATGAGGGAATATCTTGAATTTGGCTCTTTATGGAAGAGCGAATTCTTTTCTTTGTTGCCTGGGATAGTGATTGGCAGTGAGTTTGTTGATGTGGTTTTCAGTGAGATGCCTAGGCAAGATATATTATAAACTATTGATTTTAACCCTCTCAAGTATTTTAATATGGGTTTTGGTGTTTTTTACTTTTTGGAGTTTCGGAGAGGAGAGTGTGGTTTTTGCATGATGGGTTGACAATTTTGATCAAGTAGCGCAGCATCGGCATGGTAGTTCCCTCCTGATATTAACTTGGAACCCTAATATCATATGGGTTTGCAATCCAATAGTTGTGGTTTAGGGAGCCAGTGTTGTCTCATCGAAGTTTACCCCTATGGTGCATTAGATTGATTCTTTCAAAGAGCAATCCTCTGAGGAGTTGATCGAGCTCATGGACTATTTGATTGCTCTTCTTACCTATAATTATCAAGAGGTGTCTTGTGTTGAAACCCTGCAGGACAATGTTTTGAGAGGTTGGTGCTACAAATCTCTAAGGTTTACTTGCGACCTACGGAAATTTTTTATTTCAGTCTAGATCAGTTTGATGATTGTGGGGTTGTATTGCCATTGCTTGAGGACAAGCACTCTTTGGGAAGGGTGAATTGTAATGTCCCCATCTTTACGTTCATTAGCAATGCAATTGTCATTGATTTTTTGAATTTGTATCTGCTTGTTCAGAGGGTTAATTTGATGTTGTGAATGAGCTCAAAGGATTTATAGTCACATGACGCTTTCAAATGTTATTTTTGGCTTCTAGTTTGGGTTCCAAGATTCTTGGAGGGAGCATGTATTTTTAGTAAGTCACCCAACCAGGTCTGTGTATCATCTTTCATCATCAAGAGCACTCCTACACAATCAAATTTCAATCTCAATACATTTTCACCATTGCTGCTAAGTCAATGTATTATTGAGCTACATTTAATTAATTTCACTAAGGTTGTCAAGCACCTCAATGTTATTGATCATTGGAAAGAGGATGGAAAATTTTAAAGGATGTGATTCTTAAAAGTGATTTTAAGTGCCAAAAATATTATAAAAGTGAATTAAATCACTTTTGGAGTTAAAAGTCTTACTAAATTAATAAAGGTGACTTATTTCTATATATGGGCCTTTATTATTTAATACTACACTGGGAGATTAAAAAGGGAAGTAATTTTTATTAAATAAAAGCAATTTTTTTTTTAAATAAAGCAAAACAACATTCCTGGAAAAAAATAGTGGAAAAGCAAAAAGTGTTTTTCTAAAAAAACAACAAAAAGAAGAAAAAGAGCATTCTTGAAAAAATAATGTCATGTCCCCTTTCTAGAATGGACATCAGAGTCGGAGGAGTTGGCCTATCATTGGAGTCTCGTAGTCTTGCAGAGATGGATAGGGACTCATTCAGTGCATACAATGACCAGATTTTGGCTTTACAGGCAGTTTGGAGCGAGTTTGGAGCAGTTCCTAGATTTTAGGGGATATCCCTAAATTTTAGGAGGTCATGACGGTTGCCAGTCGTGAGGTTATTCATGACCCTTCAGTTGGTGTCAGTTTCAGTGCGACAGGATTGGTTTCCTAACTTCTAGGAGCATCACTAGATTTTAGGGATGGGACTGCCAGTTGACCCATCTCGTTCGGCATCAGTCACAGACAGGTGACATGGTCAAA
>MU225693.1:1676203-1700366 GCA_018584345.1 Thuja plicata
AAGAACAAACGGGATGACTCTGTAAAGAGACCCATAACAACCACTCATCCACACTCCCGTACTGAATCTGTCTCTGCTCGGATCCCAAGAGAAATGAATCTCATAACCATCATGTACCAAGATGAATAGGTGAGCAATATCACTGACACACTGAAATTCCCCTAAACACCCTACTGAACTGTACTGAGTGTGTAAAGCATTTGCCTGATAGCGAAGCATATGCCCAAAAGTATCTGTATCCAAAATAAGACATCCTCTCGCTGCACATCTGCCAAGCAAATCGTTATCTTGCAAGTCACCTCCCACTGACTTGCAGCACCCAACACCTGAGGTCAAAGAAAAACCATCCCATAAATGATGGTACCGTCCTGTAGCTGACCCACACCTACGTGCAACCAAATCCTCTACCTGTGGGTTGAAGGAAAAATAATGAGCACTCCTCGCTGTCTAACAGCGATAAAATGCTCTGATCTCTGGTAGAGGCTCATCATCAACAACCTGAAAACCCAAAGAGGGCTCAAACCTCTGAGTCTGTCTAGCTGTCTGAGTAGCCATACTATCAAGTCTCGCAACATACCTAACAACATGCTCTCTGTCATGGAACATCTGAATGTACTCAGACTTAAGTGCTGATAAAGCCCTCAATATGTATCTCAATTCACTCAAACGAGTACCAGCCTTAATTCCATACTGCCTCTCCTCAAACTCCACTTGCTAGATGAGGTACTCTACATACCTATAAGTACAGTCATAGTGAGATAGAGTGGAGTCAACCCGCTCACCATTGACTCTCAACTGATTTCTCCATCCCCATGAAGTAACACTAGGCTGGTCACTCATAACTCGATGAGATGAATCAAAAGAAATCAACTCTATGCCTGAACTGGATGGTGCCTCAACCAACACCTGTGAAGATGACGTGGTGTCACTAACTGCCATCTGGCATTTCTCTGAAGTCTCTACCACTGCCATCTCAAAACTCTCAATAATCTGCTTTGCATCATCAAGCTCAGAACTAGCTACCAAAGGATCTGACACTTCAGTAATTCCTCCAGCATCTACCGCAGTTGCTCTCATCTTATCAGCAACTGCAAAACTCAAGGCATGAGTGGATGTAACCGCATCCCCATCACATTTACTATCCCCGACCGTGGATGTCATTAAATCACCAATCACCACTATGTGTAACTGCACTGGAACATGTGCTGGTGTAGACCGGAGTCTCTCTAAGTCCACGGTCATCTCTGCTGAGCATCCTTGCGACTCCAGGAGAGCCAACTGAGTGCCCTCTAAAGCCACAGAATACGTTGTGAGCTCCTGAGTAAGCTCACTCACCTCCTCTCTATCCATCAGAGCCTCGTATGCCATACTCCCCCACTCAACTAGGTGATCTCAGTCGGCTACCAACTGAAAAATAATCTTGTCTCAAAATCTTGACAACCTCCCATAAGGAATGAATCTCTGTCAGGGACAAGTAACAACTACCATGCTCATCATCCATAGGAGCACCCCATCCATGAACAGCTAGCAGCTGCCGAGCGGCATCAAAATGCTCGAATGCGGTAACAATATCATGCTCGCTAACTCTCAACTGACTAGTCACATGATGACTCTGAATAGTCGGCCTCCTATGCAACACGTCTCGCACACTGTCTACAGTGCAAATAGAAGTGGTACCTAACGTACTCCTCTCACAAATACTATCCCCTAGTGTGTTGTCATCTGAGCTCTGTGAACCAACAACTGAACTCACATCCTCAAACGGAGTACTAGCAGCTGACACATCTCCATCAAACTCCTCTATACCCGAGGAAGCTGCTACAGAATCTACCTCCTCATCACTCTCAGCAACCTCGTCCTCTGTAACCTCTAAATAATCCAAATCCTGAGACCGATCTGTACTCTCCAGCAACTCGGAGTCCTCTCCTAGGTTCTGATACATGCATGACTCACCCGAGACACACCCCAAAATGTTGAAGCTGAATATGTCACCTGCCTGTGACTGATGCTGGACAACCTGGGATAACTGGAAGTCTCATCCCTAAAATCTAGGGATGCTCCTAGAAACTAGGAAACACACCCAAATCTCCTGAAATTGAAACCAAAGGATGATCTTGTAGAACCTCAAATCTGGAAGCTGACACCACCTCCTAAAAAGTAGGAACTGCCTCCTAAAATCAAGGAACTACTCCCAAACATGAGTTTGACCATGTCACCTGTCTATGATTGATGCCGAACGAGATGGGTCAACTAGCAGTCCCATCCCTAAAATCTAGGGATGCTCCTAGAAGTTAGGAAACCGATCTTGTCGCACTGATACTGACACCAACTGAAGGGTCATGAATAACCTCACGACTGGCAACTGTAACGACCTCCTAAAATTTAGGGATATCCCCTAAAATCTAGGAACTGCTCCAAACTGGCTCCAACTACCTGTAAAGCCAAAATCCGGTCACTGTATGCACTAAATGAGTCCCTATCCATCTCTGCTAGCCTACAAGACTCCAATGATAGGCCAACTCCTCCGACACTGATGTCCACTCTAGAAAGGGGACATGACACATATATTGTCATTGGTTGATTTTATAAGACAAGCATATACAACAAACAATGCGAGTCTCACTTATCAAATTTGCAGAATATCAATATTAATATATTTATATATATCTATTATTATATCAGTAATAATATATTTATATATATATATATATCTTGTGATTAAATATATTACATATATTGAGGTTATATAAGAAAAATTAAAAGCCATATATTCTGATCTAAAATTTAACATTTACTATTCTGAGAATATTACTAAGTCTGATCTGAATGCTGGGTTTTTCCTCAGAGGTTTCCCAAGGTAAATCTACTGTGTTACTATTCTATTGGTTTGATTTTTTTTTTGCTTAAAAGTCTGATAGTAATTAGATCTGATTGCTAATTTTAACGTGGTATCAGAGCTTGGTGCGAACTAGCTATGATCAAATCTAACCCGTCATACTTCAGATCTTCCTTTTCTCTTGTTGGTTTTTAAAATGGTGACAGATCTCAAGGGTGAAGTCTGATTGGAAAAGGATGTGAACGTTAAAGCTTAATTTGTACTGATCTTAAGTAATCAAGTTTCAGCATGGTCAGATCTAGATGAACACCTAGGACTATCTGAAGGCTTTCCTTTGGGTATTGTCATATCTTGACCCTGTGAGCTTGTGTGAATGAAGCATAGATCCGGATCTGATTTCACATCTCCGTTCTAGCTAAGTATCTTTTGTATTAGATATGACTTCAAATATATGATATAGGTGGTTTTGTATTAGGTTTGATACATCGTTATCTTCTTACCTAAATGGTTCTATGTATTCTTGTGATGAATGCTTACATGCATTCTAAGTGAGTTGTTATGCTTGATTGAATTATGATCTTGATTATCTCCATTGACATGGATGACTCTAACCTGTCATGAATGTTGTATGGAAATGTGTATAGTCATGATTATGTGCAGGCTTATCATTGAAGGGTTTGAACCTCCTAGAATGCAAAATCTCTCACAAGGGTGTGAGGATCTAATGATTGGCTATCTCAGGATTATTGATCTCTGATGGAGATAAGCATTCTTTACATTTGCTCATAAAGCTCTTATAGAGAAACAAACTATGCACTGTTGTTTCTCCTCGATATGGTTTTGCTTCTATGCATCTTTACTAATCTCCTCGAAATGCTTCTTTGATCAGGATGGATTGAGAAGCATATGAATGATGAGAATTCGGATCCAGAGGGAGAAAGAACCTGATGCATCCTGAAGAAGACTCAGGCTAAGGCTGTGGCCTTAAGATTAAGTTGAGATCACTTTTGAAGAAGGACTCAACCTGTGACTCGTCATGACTTCTTGGAGCTGCAGGAAATGTTCCTCTAACTGCACTTGTTCTTACTCTATAAAATTCAGGGCAGCACCTTGTGTTGATAGTGCTCAGGGGTCTTGGTTGTGTTAAGTCCCTATGGGCATATTGTAAGTACAATGGTTCCTATGTCAAGGACTTGTTACATTCCACGTGGCTCAATGGTTGTAACTCAGAGTATGAGATCTATGGATACTTCTTGTACAATTGAAAGGAATGTTGATCCTTCAATTCATGTATTATTGCTTCCATGATAGAGGGAGCTAATTTGTAGGACTTGGTTTATTGGTTCAGAGGGAGTGAACCATGGATCCATGTTAGGTAATAGATATCATTTGGATGTCTCATGTTGTAATTGTTTTATTGCTCATAGCCATGATGATGAGATCATGGAAGTAGTCAGGATAGATTCACTACCCTGGCTGAGAGGGAGTCTCAACTTCATTGACGTACCTTGACTATATTGACCACCCTTTGCGGGCAATGCAAGGTGGTATGGAATTGTATTGTACTGTAACTTCTTTGAGAGAAGATATGTTATTGACCACCCTCTGCGGGCAATGCAAGGTGGATATTGTATTAGTTGTATTTTTAATCTTCCTTGAGAGAATATATGTCTGACCACCTTCTGCAGGCAATGCAAGGTGGAGATGTCCTTTTGTATTGTTTCTCTTTTATCACCCTCCGCGGGCAATGCAAGGTGATGTTGTAATTAAAGTCCACCCTCTGCGGACAATGCAAGGTGGCAATGTAACTAATATTTTTTAAGACCACCCTCTACGGGCAATGTAAGGTAGCAAGTTTTTATCACTCTCTGCGGGCAATGCAAGGTGATCCTTTTGAGGCTTGTCCTCTTCCACCCTCTGCAGGCAATGTAAGGTGGATCCATCCTCTGCGAGTAGGCATGATGGAAAGGTATGGTAAGGACTAGAATCCTCCCTAGCTAAGAGGGAGTGTTAATGTTTGGTAGCTAGATCGGATTCTAGCTTCACATTATTTTAATTAGGAGAATTAAAATAATGAATTTAAATACATTAATTATTTAATTAAGGAGAATTATAGAATGTATGAATGGACTAATTATTTATTCAATTGGGAGAATTAAATAAATAATTTATTGTTAGATTAATTATTTAATTGGAAAATTAAATAATTTATTACTTTAACTAGGAGAATTCATTATTTAATTGGGAGAATTAAATAATTTAAATATATTAATTATTTAATTAAGGAGAATTACATAATATGTGTAATTGGAGAATTAAATAATATATTGTGAGATTAAATTATTTAACTGGAGAATTAAATAATTTATTTATGGTAGTTATTTTAATTAGAGAACTAAAATAATTAAAATAATATAAATTGAATTAATTATGGGGTGGGCCCAAATTACGGCGTCAATATTGTAATTTCAAGGTCGGCCTTGGAGGCAGACCTTGCATTGTAATTGTTCCACCTCATATATATGAGGATTTGATTATATACATTTTTTATATAGTCATGCCAGTTATATCAGCGATTTACAATCAGACATATCAGTCATCTACAACGACATATATATCAGTGACCTACAGTTGAAGAAGACACCAATCCAATTAAAGGTGGAGTAATCTGATATATATATCAGCGATATACTTATCATAGGAAGCAGCGATCTAATCTGATATATATATATATATATATATATCAGCGATATACTTATCATAGGAAGCAGCGATCTAAAATTATATATATCAGCGATATACTTATCATAGGAAGCAGCAATCTAAAATGGAGTAATCTGATATATATATCAGCGATATACTTATCATAGGAAGCAGCGATCTAAAATGAAGTAATCTGATTCATCAAACATACTAACTCTAGACAGCGACTTGATCTGTGAAAGTATATGCAATGAAGAAATAAGGCATCAAATGTATCATGATCTACACTGAGCAAAGAAGACATCATACTGTGACTGTACAGGTTCAGATTGGGTCAAATTCGATTTACATACAATCAGAATCTGAGATTGATATTCAGACACTGCCTGTGTAAAGGATTGCTTCGTGGATTGAGGATCCTCAGCAAATCCTCAACAAGCTCACTGTGAGTTATTGTATTTACTATTCTGAGAATATTACTAAGTCTGATCTGAATGCTGGGTTTTTCCTCATAGAGGTTTCCCAGGGTAAATCTACTGTTACTGTTCTATTGGTTTGATTTTTTTTTTTTTGCTTAAAAGTCTGATAGTAATTAGATCTTATTGCTAATTTTAACAGTTGGCACATTGTCATCCCGGTTCCTCATACCTTGGTGCATAATGTCAAGTACGATATCAAATCTAGGCTGCCTATACCACTGCAACATGATTCTCTCCCATTTTTTCAGCATCCTTATCCTTATCCCTTTCATTCTTTATCCTATAGTCCTATACATTTTGAGAGCACATATGTGTTCTTGGAACCCTCAAGTCCTCTTGAGGTGACATACCACTACCTCCTCGTCATCCTTCATCATGCAAGATAGCTGTATACCATCTTCATTATTAAGATGCAAACCAATGATGCGAACTAATCTTGGAGACACATACCAAGAGTTGAGAGACATAATCATACTACTGATCTCGTTAGCATGAAAAGGAAAACAAAGGATGAAGAATTAGAGGGTTTTTTTAATTCAAATAATGCTTTTGCAAGCCAAGGTTGGAACAAATGTACTGATGTCATTGAATGTCCATAGTGCTTATTGTTAAGTATTATTACCACACTATCACTTTTTTAACTATCTAGTAGCTAGTTTCTAGTTGTTGAATCAGCTTACTAACACAACATCACTTTGTTAACTAGCTATATTGGAAATAAAGGACATGGCTAACCAAATTGGCTACGCAGGAAGTCAACCACCTGATTTGAAGGTGGGATGTTGTAAATTCCTTCATTGTTTTCTCAATTTCACAAAACATTTTAAAATACTTTTTGTGTCGACAGACCATTTCCCAAATTTTTATTTGGGCAGGACGAGAGGGAGCCACAGTCCTTGGGAATGTCAGCAATCTACTGATCATCCTGAGCACTTTCTGATGTTACCAATGTCAACAGTTTTAAAAATAGAAAGTACATGGCAATTTTCAAGCATGATCATTAAAAAGTTAAAAACATAAAAATTAGCAATTTATGTTTGCAATTCATGTCTATTATTCAATGATGAATGTTAGATGTTGAATATGATTGATGTTAATGTTATTTAATTTGAGCTCTTTGAAATATTTGATTGTAAAGCAATATATATCAACATCCCCTGCCATCCCAGAAAGGCATGTGCCTGTCCCATCACCCTAAAACCTTGGAGAAACATAGAGATAATATAAGTCCAGAGATAAATCCTCTTAAAGAAATGAAATAATTTGGAATCAAAAGGAAAATAATAATAAACAATTCTGAAAATATCAGAATTGAATGTGCAAGGACAGAATAGGAAGATGCTAAATAACTAAAATAATATTTACTGTAACATGTCAAATAAGGTAGAATGAAAATGGAAACATCAAATCCACTAGAAAATCCAAATTCAGCCCATAAAATGCATATACATCAATAACAAAAAGCATTTGCCGGAACACCCCCAGATAGAGGAAACAAACTATGCAGACAGTTGAACAAAATTAGAATAGAAAGATTTCTCATGATTCATGGGTATAGAAGAGACTTGGCAAATACCTTTCCTGTCAGGTGTCTCATAACATCACTCACAGTACATTCACGGTGCAGCATTATGGTATTAGAAGATACCTAATACACAAGATGGACACAACATTTAGAGAAAATGACATTTAAAAATCTAAAAGGAAATATTCTAGAATGCCAATTATTTTATTACCTCCTGTACTTTCGAGTTGTAAAAGGACACTTTAATGACCTTCAGTTCTTCCAACTCAGAAAGAGGCATGTCAAGTATTTCATAGTACAGTATATTTGACATCTGATAAGTGTGCCAAAATTAGACTTATATATGATTTGTAAAGCATAGGATACAGAATGGACTAAAATGTGCATAAATCTTTAAACAGGCTTCTCACCTGATTGTGATAAAGAAGCATCTCCTTGAGAGATTTTACACTAAGATACTTTATGGGTTGATCCCCAGGTTGTTCAGTAAAAACATTGTGTGGTGTAAACCTGATCTTAGATGGATCATTTAGTTTCAAATGTGAAACTAAAACCTTGACAAGTTCATCATATGTAATCAAAGTATTCCTGAACAAGCAAGAGTTAAAAAGTACAAAATCAATTGAAACAGTAAATCATTTTATTATACTGCACACTCCAATAATCTATTGTACTGAAAGCATATCATAACATTTGCTAAAGAAAATCATACTCACAATTCCAAGCAAGCCACATCTTTTTCTGGCTTGTCCAATTTCCGAAACTGCACATCCTGAGTATTCATTAAAGAATTAAACCTTTTTTTTGTTTAAATCAAAGTTGTGGCCACGAGATACCCAATCATCTTTCCAATTTTAAATTAAGATGGAGATATCATATTGTCATGAAAGCATTATTTTTTGTTAATATGAGGACAGACAAGGCATAGAAAAATCTATACAGCTCTTTCTCACAAATAACATTAAACCATCAGAAAGATAAAACTTCACTATCAACTGATTTCTTGCCAACAGTATGTTGCAAACCATCACTGACCAAATTCTTCTTGTTCCCACCTATCTCAATCCGAAGTAATATCCTAACAGGCTGTTGGAGTATATTGTGTAATTACAATTCTGAGATCAGATTACAATCCCTTCAAATATGAGACTTTCTGATGTATTGTATTTGTGCGTACTTCCCTAATATGATGAAAATATCTATCACAACTAGATGGTTCTAATATCCTCATTATGTAGGGTGCTTAGACAGCATATGCTCTTCAAATTCCATGTAAGAGCCCTGCTGGCTCAATCTCTATTCAAGCTGGCAAATGTCTTTTGTTTTCGCAGAGTTTTTTCAATTTTTTAGTTTTTTGAGAGTATTGATTTTTGAAAATATTGAAATTGCAATGCTTCAAATTCAAAATGAATTACACGACTAAGCACAAGAAATCTTTATTTCCTAAACACCAATTTGCAAATATTTACAATGACAATTTCATGCAACTACAATTATTAAATGCAAAACGCAGGAACCTGGAACTGATCATTGATCTTATTAATCGCCACCAATAGGGACATGCCTGCTCTAGAAATTGACGTCAAGGCTGGGAAAAGTAAGGGAAAACACCCAGCTATCAAAACAAGCCACCTATAGCCCAAGACGTCACCCCTCCTTTGGCTATCATGGCCTCTAAATGACCTGCGGCCGCTCTAATACTGCAAACGCTGGCCTTTCTAAGAGCTGCAATCTGCAATATTGAAATTCTTCAACCTCTACAAACTGTTCTGGAAATGAATTAAACATTCAAACGCCTATCTCTGTAATCAATTAATCCATTGTTGGCCTCTGGATAAGACCAACACCTGGCACAATTCATTGGACAATCAACCAACTCAAAGTGCTGTTAAAACTCAGAAGAATTACCAATTCTCCAACTCTGAAACTACAAACCCTTGCTCGATTCTCTTCACCAAAAATTATCAAAATCAAATGCCAATTGGAATAGATCGATTTTCTCATACATTGGCATTTTATATTTCTTCAAGAGAAATCGATCATGTATCTTCAAACATACACTTTGTATAACTTGCAAATTCACTTAGCTTTCAATCCTATTTGCTTTTGTTGCATTCAAATTAAAATATTTAATTATAACCCCTCGATAACTTAGGCGCCAAAGTTGCTCTATCATATAAACATTTAATGCACTAGACGTTGCATATAATAAGCTTTAATTAAAATATTAATTAAGTATAACCCAATAAACAATTTACAATAATTAACAATCAAATAAATCGCTTATTAAATCTTCCACATGATCAACTTAAAAATCCAGATACTCATTGCCCGAGTTAGACGCCTGAGGGACCTGCCAAGAATAACAACTAGCTAAAAATGACTTACTATAAATAATAACTCCCTCAAAACGAGCCAAGCGGAAAGATGCAGAGGCAGGATCCTGATCACCACAATGCTGAAGAGAAGTAATGTCACCTTTGCCAAGGGTAACAGAACAAATAGAGACCCTCAAACCACCACATTAGCCAAAAAGGGTTGCAATAATGGGCTAACAACATCAACAACTAGCACTGGCTAAAAAGGGGACATTACGGTCTGCCCTCCCCAAGATTGTTTGTCCTCAAGCAATTGCACATCTGACAACTCACTGCACTCCACCGGGATCCCATGGATAAGACTATGTAATGTCCCTGTCATCACCAATCAACTACAGTAACGACATCACCATCCACACAATTAACAGAGTCTGCCAAACTAACCTCATCACAACATTTGATGTCGCAAGAACAACACTTGGGAGCATCTCTGTAGGCAGGCAAGATTCGCCCCCTTTCTCTACGCAAGGTGTTGGGTGGCAATTTTGTAAGTCACTGTGACCACAACTTACAAAATTGTGGATGTTATGCAACTGACAACTTTTAGGATTAATTGCAAGACAGTGGGAACCACAAAATGTGAGACACAGTCTCTCCTACATCTCAGGGAAGACTCCCCCCTCATATTGCTACTGGGATCAACAAAACACTTAACTACTATTTATACTAAGCTAATGTGATGTCCCCTTTTTAGCAGGTGTCGAGGACAACATTGTTAGCCCATCACTGCGACCCTCGTGGGCTAATGGATTGATTTGAGGGTCTCTGGTAGTCGACTTACTATTTGTGGTAAGTCTATATGGGTTGATTTCTACTTTTGGTTTGGCACTTGGGCGATTATTTTTGTTAGTGAACTTCAGTACTTGAGTGGGCTACCAGGGAGATTTCTTGAGCTATTGATTTAATTGTAAATTATTAATTAAATTATACTTAATTAATAATGTTATGAGCTTATATTAAAAGTGCCAAGTTAATTTAATGTTTTAATATTATAAGTGCATAATGGCACCTAAGTGATGAAGAAATATTATTTAATAATATTTCAAATTTTCGAATGACTTATGTTTTAACACCAAACCAATGTTTCTATGTGAGGTGTGTGGGAGAAGCTGGAATTCGATGGAGTTAAAATATATTCATTTTGAAGAATTAGAGGATCGCGTTTTTGCTGACTTCCTCTCTCTCAAGCATTCGGCGACTTTGGGGTTTTGATTACAGGAACTTGGCTCAAGAATTATGTATTCTTGCAGGTTGCATTTGCATTATGAATCGGTTGAAGGCTCGATGAACTGTGCAACTACATTGGCGGCATTGAATAGTTTCTTATGGGTTTAATGGGAGATCGTTTTGGGGTTTAACCAATTGTTTGGATCGAAATTCTTCCACAGTCAAGAGCAATCAATGCGTGTTGACTGTTGACAGTTTACAGCTTGGTTGTTAGCGTGGGAAATATCTGAGGCTGTCGTGGATTTATAAAAACCATACGGCCCATCTCAGAAGAAAAACGCAGGGGCATTGAAAGTTATGTTTTGAGGTTGGCATCTTCATTAAATAAATCTTTAGTGCCAAAGATACAAGTAATTAGTCATCATCGACTTGGATTCAACCAAAGGCAGCCACAACAAATTCCTACCAGGTTCCGTAATAATTAATTTGCATATTGTTTAGTGTTGATAAATGCTGCAAATAATATTTCCTACATGGTGAATAAAGAATTTTGAGAGTTAGTTTTCAGTTCCATTTAGTCTATTGCAAATTCAAGTTTGTTTAGATTTCAATATCTTGAAAATACAAAAAAAAAAACATTTATTTCAAAATCCAAAAAAAATAAACAACTTGCAGTTAAAAAATCAGAGATAGATTCCAGACAGGGTTGTTACAGTGGTATCAAACTAGTTTCCTGCCATCCTACAAGGAACTAGGTTCATTCATGCAGCCACAAAGATACATTCCAGGATTTCATTACACAAGCAGGGGAAGAACTTCACCTGGTGAATAGGAACAGGGAACTATGGGTGAGAGATTTGGAGGTAATGTAGGGAATGAAGATAGAGAGGCTAGAGAAGTATTCAGGGACATTGCCCATAGCCAACAAGAGTTGGCAGCTGGCCAGCATCAGGTGGCAAATGTTCTATAGCAGCTCTCTGACACTCTTCAGCGGATTTCTTTGCCCAGAGGCCGTAGCAGAGATAGAGATACTAGGAGTATCTTGGTTAGCTCACACAGGTCCAGAGTTGATCCTATAGGCACCCATGACAGGCTTTTACAGCCTACTTTCTTGCGGTCAGATTTAGATGAGGGTAGTGCTGAGGGGGAGGCAACATCCTTTACTGATGATGTGATGGCTTTACATGCAAAGTGGGATGCTTTACCACATGAGGTGAAACAACACCTAAACTTTGACAGGTTTATGAGCCAGAGGAGAGAGAATTCCAGAGCTAGACCTAATGGGAGAGAGAGGCATAAAAAATGATCTGAAATAGGCAACCAACAAGGTAACTTTGACACATTTTGATGAGAGTGGTGAGGTAACAGCTAGAGCTTGGGTTCACAAACTTAACACATATCTCTCATTGCGTCCTACGTCTAAAGAGGACGTTGTCTAGTTTGTTGTGTTGCATTTGGATGGCATAGCCCATGATTGGTGTACCATGGGTTAGTTTCTCTACATCATGATCAAATCACTTCATATCAGGAGTTTGTGGATAGACTAGTCGAGAGATTTGACAGGAAGGACCCAGAGTCCTATTTTCGTGAGTTGGCACAACTCAGGCAAACTGGTAGTCTAGAGGCCTTCATCAATGAGTTTCAGAGGATTTCAATAATGGTTTATGACATTTCAGAGAGGTGTGTGATGCTCTTCGTCGAGGATTTAGTTGAGCCTCTCAAGGGTTGGGTTAAGTCCTTTGATCCTTCTACCTTGCAGGCAGCCATGAAAAAAGCAAGGATTTTGGAATTGCCAGCTCCTCGTAATAGGTTTCCTTCTAAACCATCCACTTCTACCTATGATAACAAGGCAGCCCCAAAAAGAGTGGAGGTATCAGATTCTAAGAAACCTATGACAGTCCCTTTAGAACAGGAAACACTTAATAATCTTAGGAGGAAAAGATTATGTTTTTATTGCAGGGGCCCATATGATGACAAACATGAGGGCCCCATGAAGCCTAAGGGTAGGAATAGGCTTATGGAATGGTTTTATGAGGATGAACATAGTTCTGATTTTGAGGGACAGCCAGCTGATCAACAGGAAGAAAATATTGAAGAAGCAATTAATGATGATTCCAACCTTAAGGTAGTATATATCTCTAGCATGAAAAAATAGGGATCCTTCAAGATGTAGGGCCTCTTAGCAGGGCAGCGTGTTATTGCTTTAATGGATACATGTGCCACTCACAACTTTATAGATTCACAGTTAGTATCCAGGAGGGGTATACAGACAGAAGAGTTTGAAGGTATCAGAGTAAAGGTGGTTGATGGTTACACACTTAAGTGTAACAAAATGATTTCTAAGCTTCCCTGAATTTGAATAATTATGAATTTAAAGCTGATTTGTATGTAGTGGATATGGGAGGCACTGATGTGGTTTTGGGCATGAGCTGGTTACATACTATTGAGGCATTTTATCTCAGCCTTAAGAACATGGAAATGAAGTTTGAAATCAATGGCAAAAAGTATATTCTTAAGGCTATTAGAGAGGAAAACTTGAAGGTGATTTCACTCAAGCGTATGCAGCGTCTTATTAGCCATGATGCAGTTGAGTGGGCAGCAGAGTGTAGATTGTTACCTACACAGGATGAGGCAGGTAAAATCAGCTTATCACCTGGATATACAGGAGCTCAAAACTAAACACTCTAAGGTGTTTAGTGATATACCATCTGGCAAGCCACCTGATAGAGGCATATAACACATCATTGAGTTAGAGGAGGACACTAAGCCCATCATAATTACTCCTTATCGGCACCCCATCCGCCTGAAAGATGAGATTGAGAAGACTGTTCAGGAGCTGTTATCTATAGGCCATATTAGGCCGAGTAAGTCTAAGTCCCCTTCTGCTTCGTTGGTTGTATTGGTGAAGAAAAAGGATGGTACACTCAGGATGTGCATTGATTACCGAATGTGGAATAACAAGACAATTAAGAACCGGTATCCCATCCCATGCATTGATGAGCTGATAGATGAGTTGCATGTTGCATCTTTCTTCTCTAAAATTGATTTGAGGTCTGGGTATCATCAGATTAGAGTTCGGGAGCCGGACATAGAGAAGACAACTTTTAGATGTCATTGTGGACACTTTGAGTTTTTAGTCATGCCTTTTGATTTGACTAATGCGCCTGCCACTTTTCAGTCTACCATGGATAGGGTCTTTCACAGCTAGTGAGGAAATTTGTTTTGGTTTTCTTTGATTATATCTTGGTGTATAGTAAGATGTGGGATGATCATCTTTCTCATCTGGATACAGTTTTGGTTATCCTAGATAGGGATTCCTTGTATTGTAAGGGGTCCAAGTGTGCTTTTGGTATGACAAAATCGTTATATCTTGGTCATATTATCAGTGAAATAAACCTCTGGGCCCTTTCTGTCGAAGCGTTCGATCAGCCTGTCTACAAACTCCTGATAGTCAGTAATCTGGTCATGATGTAGCGATCTCAATCCATGGTACCACCAATCATGTGCAATCCCATCTAAATGCAAAACTGCAAATCTAATGGCGTCCTCCTCAGTCATCAAATGCAAGGTAAGGTAGGTGTTGAGCTAGTGGATCCAAGCTCTAGCAGTGACCCTACCGCTGCCATCAAAATGTGCTAGCATCATTTTGCTAGCCACCCGTCTCAAATCATTCTGCCCCATCCTCTGTCTATCCTGTGCTGGTCTTCCCCTTGAGTGTTCTCGTTTCTATGTCAAGTATCTATCAAAATTCAGATTTTGCTTCAAGGCTGGAGGAAGGGCATCCCATTCAGCATAGTGCATCACTATACCATCACCAAAAGGGATATTTTCAGCATCAGCCTTGGCTGCATCAGTCTCGGGTCTCATAAATCTAGGCCCCTGGGGTCTGTACTGATCTCTCCTACCTTCCCTATCTGCTCTGTCATCTCTCCGTGCTCTGTGCTCATATTCCCTATACCTATCAACAGTCTGCGATCTCTGTGATGCGACAGAAGCATCATGCGATCTCTCCCTACTCTGGTTCCTTGGTAATACTATCCGACGCAAGGTGTAAGAAATCTCATGTAATACATCAGCTACATGATGTTGTCCTGCTGCTAGGTTCCTGAAACTTTCTCTAGCCTCTCTATCTATCTCTGCTTCAGTGGCACCTATAGGTCGCGCAGACCCTACAGAACCAATTGAACTACCTAGGTTACCAAGTACTGAACCAAATTGAATATTTGCATCCCCTTCATTGGGTGGGGGTGAATGACCTCTTCGTTGATAATGCCTACCATGGATAAACCTCCTATCATCTGCCATAATTCACTCACCAAATAATAATAAAAAATAATGAACCCGATTTCCCTACAAGCTGGCAGGAAACCACTCTGATACCACTGTAATGAGCCTGTCCGGCTCTTTCTCAAATTCTCTAACAAATTCAATGTCCTTGCCAATTGGAGAAAATAATGTTTGCTTTGAATTTAGAATTTTAGAGATCATGCCTTGTAATAAAATATGAAATCACACATATATATCTTACTTCCAACATTCACATGTATTTACTTAAAGGGAGATCACATATTACATTTTTTGTCCAGCATACACGTTTATTTGTATGAGATAACAATGTATGAGACTTCTGAAATTAGACTGGGTTAACTTGATTGGAACATTACAACACCTAGCAATTGAATTATTTATTTACTATAGAAAACGTAGGAACCTGAATTCAATGTCGCGTTGCTAGTTGATGGCTGCTATAGACAGCGTGGACCAGCTAAAAGCTATGCAAGTCACCCGCGTGGACAGTTGCGAACGGCCTGTGGTGCTGATTGGTGCCCGAGGTATGACTACGCTACCCCTTTTACCGTTTTCTTTTTTTACCGCAGCCACTTTACTTGTCGCGGCTGATGTAGAGATCACGCGAAAGGGAGATTGTTGTTGTCTTCCAACCCTCGCATCCCAATACCAAGCTGCTGCAGATAATAATCTTCACTGCAGCCGTGGTCTCCAATGATTCCCACCTTCCTTCAGCGACACCAATTACTTCCAGCAGATGGATTTGCTCTCCAAGCAAGTCTCGATGGACTCAAATTCTGGAATGTGATCTCAGCAAATCGACCTCTTTAAGCAAGCCACAGTTCAATTGAATTCAATATAGAATTCAGCGCTTCCTCATATACAACAGCACGAGAGAAATGCAATCGATTTTACAATAGCAATCAATTGATGATTAGCCCAAGAAGAATCAATCTTCAAGAAACTAATTTGACCCTTATACTTCAGCAAGGGCACAGAATTCAGAAGACCAGGAACAATCCCCAATGCCAATTTTATATTAAATATATTTGATCCTTAGCTTCACAAATGAGCTTGTATTTATAATATCTCGGATGCAATAATTTCCAAAAACTATCATCAGTTAACCATTCCTTATAATATCAACTGCTTGAATCATTATAATAATAAAGTATTATTATTATAATAATATAGCCTTTTATTAATTAATAACATGTCGTTATTAATTAACACCATTAATTATCAAATATGATTCGGATGACGATTCATGCATCTCCTGCTGAAGTGACAGATCTTATGACCTATAACTGCACTGCCGAAAATGACAACTGCCAAAAATAGACTTACTATAAATAGTAAGTCCCCAGCCAAATCATTGCGCAAACTGAATATCGCCTGGAGTACTAACCACTGCCAATATTGCCCAGCCAGAAATGGAAATAGACCAAACTAACTTACTAAAAATAGTAAGCCCTAGACTTACTGAAAATAGCAAGTCTGCTGACTAGGACCCTCATAACCACATCAGCTCACGAGGGTCAAGATGATGAGCTGATCAAGCTACTGCCATTACCTGCTACAATGGGGGTCATCACAGTCCACCCTCCCCAAGATTGCTTGTCCTCAAGCAATCGAGTATCTCACTAAAAACCTCCACCAGGATCCCATAAGAAACACGTAACATCCCTGCTATCTCGGAACCAATTGTAAACCCATGACATCAGCAGCACCAGTAACATAACCTGTATCATAACCCCAAGTGCCTGCGCTGATGAAGTGGAGATTTGGACATTCCCAGGTGATGACTCAACTGGAGAACTCATCATACCAAACTTCACTGACTCTCCCCAGTCATCCTGAAACCAATCCATCTTAGGCACAAACCACCTTTGCACCAGATGTAAATCCAGAGCAAGTGAGTCTAAAATGCAGTTGTGAACACTCAACACAGTATAGACTCGATCCCCAGTAGGATCATCATTGTCCTCATCCTCATGCTGGTGCAATGACTCCTCAATCTCATCTGTGCAAACCCACATGCCGCGGTTCACTGCCCCCTTTGGCCTCAGAGCACAAGAATGACCTTTAGAGAAAGGCCCCTTGCACCAAAAGCAAAGTTGTCTCCTCCTCAGGTCCTCTCTGGACACATCATCAAATCTTCCCGTTGACTTGCCCTTGTCCTCAACAACTAGCGGAGACTCCTCATCAACAGGTGGAGACCCAGATGACTTCGGGGCACCCTTGCTCCAAGATGACGCCTCAAGATCCCGGGCCTTCTTCGTTGCCTCCTATAAAGTGGGTGGATCCAAAGACTTAACCCATCCACGAAGTGGCTCTGCCAACCCCTCCAAAAATTACATCTCTCCTTTGCTCTGATATATCATACACCATGACGGATATGCGCTGAAACTCGCTGATGAAGCCCTCAAGACTAACTGTCTGCCGTAACTAAGATAATTCCCTGAAATAAACCTATAGGTCCTTTCTCTCGAAGCGCTCGATCAGCCTGTCAACAAACTCCTGATAGTCAGTAATCTGATCATGATGTAGCTATCTCAATCCATGGTACCACCAGTCATGTGCAATCCCATCTAAATGCAAAACTGCAAATCTAATGGCGTCCTCCTCAGTCATCGGATGCAAGGTGAGGTAGGTGTCGAGCTTGTGGATCCAAGCTCTAGCAGTGACCCTACCGCTGCCATCAAAATGTGCTAGCATCATCTTGCTAGCCACCTGTCTCAAATCATTCTGCCCCATCCTCTGTCTATCCTGTGCTGGTCTTCCCCTTGAGTGTTCTCGTTTCTATGTCAAGTATCTATCAAAATTTAGATTTTGCTTCAAGGCTAGAGGAAGGGCATCCCATTCAGCATAGTGCGCCACTATACCATCACCAAAAGTGATATTTTCAGCATCAACCTTGGCTGCATAATGCTTGAGACAGAGGAAGTCGATAGTAAAAACACGATCCTCTAATTCTCCAAAATGAATATATTTTAACTCCTCCATCGAATTCCAGCTTCTCCCACACACCTTACATAGAAACATTGGTTTGGCGTTAAAACACAAGCCATTCAAAAATTTGAAATATTATTAAATAATATTTCTTCATCACTTAGGCGCCATTATGCACTTATAATAATAAAACATTAAATTAACTTGGTACTTTTAATATAAGCTCATAATATTATTCATTAAGTATAACTTAATTAATAACTAACAATTAAATCAATAGCTCAAGAAATCTCCCGGGTAGCCCACTCAAGTACTGAATTTCACTGACAAAGATAGTCGCCTAAGTGCCCAACCAAAAGTAGAAACCAACCCGTACTAATTTACCATAAATAGTAAGTCGACTACTAGAGACCCTCAAACCAATCCATTAGTCCACGAGGGTCGCAGTGATGGGCTAACAATGCTATGTCCTCGACACCTGCTAAAAAGAGGACATCATAGCTCTCCCTCCCTGTGATGACCCCCTTTGTAGCAGGTAGTGGCAGTGGCTTGATCAGCTCATCATCCTGACCCTCGTGAGTTGATGCCTGGTTTTGAGGGTCCTAGTTGGCAGACTTGCTATTTTCAGTAAGTCTAGGGCTTACTATTTTTAGTAAGTCAGTTTGGTCTATTTCCATTTCTGGCATGGCAATATGGGCAGTGGTTAGTACTCTAGGCGATATTCAGTTTGCGTAGTGCTTTGGCTGGGGACTTACTATTTATAGTATGTCTATTTTTGGCAGTGCAATTACAGGCCATAAGATCAGTCGCTTCAGTAGGAGATGCAGGAATCGTCATCAGAATCATATTTGATAATTAATGGTGTTAATTAATAACGACATGTTATTAATTAATAAAAGGTTATATTATTATAATGTGAATTCTTGCAGGCTACAATTGCACTATGAATCGGTTGAAGGCCTGATGAACTGTGCAACTATATTGGCCGCATTCAGTAGCTTCTTATGGATTTAATGGGAGATCGTTTTGGGGTTTAACAAATTGTTTGGATCGAAATTCTTCCACAGTCAAGAGCAATCAACGCGTGTTGACAGCTTACAACTTGGTTGTTAATGTGGGAAATACCTGAGGCTATCGTGGATTTATAAAAACCATGCGGCCCATCTCAGAAGAAAAACGCAGGGGCATTGGAGTTTATTTTTTAGGTTGGCGTCTTCATTAAATAAATCTTCAACGCCAAAGATACAAGAAATTAGCCATCATCGACTTGGATTCAACCAAAGGCAGCCACAGCAAATTCCTACCAGGTACCGTAATAATTAATTTGCATATTGTTTAGTGCTGATGAATACTGCAAATAATCTTTCCTACATGGCGAATAAAGAATTTTGGGAGTTAGTTTTCAATTCCATTTAGTCTATTGCAAATTCAAGTTTCTTTAAATTTCAATATCTTGAAAATACAAAAAAAAGCATATATTTCAAAATCCAAAAACATTTAAACAATTCGCAGTTAGAAATCAGAGACAGATTCTAGATAGGGTTGTTACAGCTAAATCAGGGCGAGACATTCATCTTATTCTCTTATTTCAGAATAGATGTTACTATTACAATACAATCTTAAAGCAATAGTGTAACTCACTTACAAAGTATTTGTTGGAGCAATAATTCAGATAAGCAGATGATTAGACGTGAGAATAATCTTTTGCATACCGGCACTTTATGTAACCAAGAAACTCATAAAATCTCAAAGTCTTTCCATGGCTCCTTATGAGATCTGGGGAAAGAGAACAAACCACATGTGCAGCTCAAAGTCTCCAACACCTATTTCACCTTGCATGCACAAACAAAGAAAACGAAGGAGCACAAAGTCTACAAGCTATTCTCTTGCTTTAGTGTACTATATTAATCTTGGATTCGATAAACAACCCAAAGTCTCCAAGATCAAACCTGAAACCAAATTATAACTCTGAACGCAATATGCAGCTCAAAGTCTACACGATTGTGTCCAAATCCCTTTTGAACAATGGCACAAAACTCACAATCAACTCAAGAAAATGTCGTCACATCACAGTTTGGATTGACGCAGAGTCTCAAAACAACCTGCCTTCTTTATTGAAAGCAATTTAATTTACATCCAAGCTCAAAGTCTTAGAGTGCATATACAAATTGGCAGAGTTTTCGTGCATTGCCAAAAGATGAAAATTACAATGAGCACCCTTATTTATTTATGGATGAGGGGCTAAGAGCGAAAAGTGGGAGAAACCCTAACTAATCAAGACTTATTCAACAGCTAACTACCTACAGTTGACTTATTCAACATTGCAAGTCCTGATGTCCTGCAATGTGATTACATGTTATAACTTTGTAGGTGATACTATCACATGCAATTACATCTTGTTTTTACATTACATGTAATCTATCCAAATGAAATTACAAATACATAATGAAAATTATTCCAAGTGTCTGACAAGACACGACTTCTACTACATCATCCTTTGTCGGTCTTCATGCTGCTACAGGATGCCCCATGATTGATGTGTTCAAGTTTGGTGGAAACATCCTGGAACAGGAACCTGCATTTTGGATCATTTTGCATCACAAAAGCCTTTATTGAAAAAGCATCCTTTCAACATTTCTTTTCATCTTTATCTTGAAAGCATTCTATGCCCGCAATCATTCCATCACTCATCCCTTTCCTTTTATGGCTCCATCATGTGACTGTTCTTCCCTCATGTCACACTTTAGTCTTGGAATCTATTTGCAAAATAAGACCAATGCCATGATCTGTTGATTGGGTAGATAATAGGGGCAAATACGATAAGTCGTGGATCTTTCTTCCAAGCTAGAACTTTGCAAATCTGGAGCTATGCATGTTGGAGAACCAAACATTCAGGAAAAATGGAAGGAATCATCTTTTAAAATGTGGAAAAAGATGAATTACGGGGGTTTTCTTGAGCACTGCAAGTGAATGAAATGCAAGTATTTGATATCAAACTGAGGTGCAAGTGCATATATATGCAAGAGAAGGCCTTTCTTACATATAATTGGGAATTTTAAATCCAATTGCAAGTCAATCTAGGAAGGTTTACTTCTTGCAACCTGTTGTACACAATTTTGTCTTCGCAAAATTAGAGCAACCCTACGGACAATTTTGTGGGTTAATTTCTCTAAGGCGCTTTCTTAGTTACTTTTTCTTAGTCATGTGTTTGGTTTTTGGTTTGGTTTTCGCCTTAGGTTTGTGGCCTTCAAAATTCCGCTGGTTTCGAGCTATCTTAGGTGTCAATCGGGTTGGTCTAGCTCAAGTTATAGGCGTTTGAAGCGTCCTACTGGTGGGGTTTTTCTGACAGATTGCACGCCTTGTTTAAAAGTCTTTAAAAGTGGACTTTTTATTGCTAATTGCACGAAGTAAAAACATCATTTGTATGTAAAGTGGGTTTAGAATCTCAATTTAAAATTTCATATTACTCTGAGAAGTTTTCCATATAGTTTTTAATAGTTTAATATGTAATGAAGGACTTTTAAATTCTTCTGCATATTATATTATTAAACTATAAGTTACATATAAAAATTATGTTTTAAATACAATTAGGTGGGGTATTTATTTGATATTGCATATCATCACAATGCAGAACGTATTTGATTCCCCACTAGCAGTGCAATTTATAAATCCAAGTCATTAAGGGTGGGCTTTTTAAAAAAAACGATTGCATATATCAAATTTTAAATGTGAAATTTTATTTAAAAACATTATTAATTTATGGTGTGTTTTTAAAAAAGATTACAAGTTATTTTAATACATACTATATGCCTTCCAATTAAACCCGTAACTCCTTAGAAAACCCGTGGCTTAACTTAAATGCATGGTGTCAATTTTGAAAGAGATTGCATACATGCAAAGGCCCTTTTAAACAGTGTGTTGTTCCTTCTTTAGAGTCTACGGCTTTAAATAAATGTGTGGACTCTCCAATTAAACCGCGTTTTCTCTCCCTCGATGCTGGGCGTCGATTTTTAATAGAAAAGCATATGTTTTTGAAGACAAAAACATGTCTTTTCTCTTCCTAAAGCCCGCGGTTTTATTAGTCTTTGGTGTCATTAAAGAGGGAGGCGTTCGAATTTGAGGTCATCGCATATTTTTTTATGTTAAAACATATGTTGAAAGGTTTAAAATCACGTGGTTTTATTATAAACTACTATGACGTTTTTGTGGCAAAATACAAGTCATTTCATATTAACAAATGTATGTGTATGTTCCTCTAAAAGCCGTGACTACCCTTTAATCATATGGTGTCGATTTTTATCCCCAAAGCATATGTTTTTCTCTTTCATCAAGGCTACGTTTTTGGTTATTATGTTGTTGGGCGCCATTTTTAGAGGAGATTGCAAGTGTTTTTTTAATCTATGCAAAGTCTTTCCAGAAAACCCGTGTTCTTTATTACTGGGCGTCGATTTTTGTGGAGAATGCATTCTTTGAGGCGTCAAGACAGTATCGGCAGTGTTCTTTACTTATGGCATATTTTTGTGAACACTTTGCACAAACAAAAACGTGAGTTCTGAAACCAACTCCATATGGAGCTGCGTTTTGGTAGGAGTCTACCTAGGGCACATTTACATAAAGCCAAAACATTTTCTTCTCCAAGAAAGCTGCCTCAAATCACTGCGTTTTTTTACTCAAATCATTGCAGATTTGGTGAGTTGTTTAAAACGTTTTCTTCTTCATTAAATTCGAAATGCATGCTTTATGTAAATGTGTTTAATGAAAGGAGAGTTTGAGTTGATTTAGAGCACGTTTTTGGTAGAAAACTTCAACTCATTTGCTGATTTTATGCAAATTTCAACTACAATATAGACATTTGGCATTCCATCTCATAACTCATTGGATTGCATTCATTCTTGATGAGGAATTTGTCAAAAAATTTATCTATATATCTCCTCTCTTCTCTTCTTAGGCTAAATTTGAAATCTTCATATCATTTCCAGAATTTTGCTTAAGTAAGAAGTTTGTAGCTCTTCTTTTCTTTTTGCATTCAAAGAGAAGATATAATTTCCTTATTCTTTTTCTTTGTTACATATGCATTTTCGTTTCATGTTCTTCTTGTCTTTTCATTTCCACCTTTCATTTTCTTCTAAGTTGCATATGAAAATGCAATTTATTCTCATATGCAGTCAGGATTAAAAAACCCGTTCTTGATGGTCACTTTCCCAAAAAATTAATGAAAAGGTGCTAAGTGCTGCCCCATATGCAAGATGCAACAAAAAGCCCACCTTTTTATATTCTCAATGATGAAAAGACGTGTGAGACTTCCAATATGCCAAGTAGCCAAAAGCCCACTTTTCACTTTCATCTTCATATGCATTTGTTTCTAAAAAGCCCACCATGCACATGGCGTGTCCGTTCATGAGCTGCAAATGATTCCAAAAAAACCCACCTTGCATATTGAACATTTGCTCATGCATGAATGCTTCCATCTTTCATTTTATCAAATTCTGAGCTTGATGTCCACATAAATACAATGCCTCCAAAATACTAGGTTCTCCCCAATATGCATTATGGATTGAAAAACCCACCTCTTTCATAATTTTCAGTTTTCCAATATGCAAAACCCCACTTACATATCAAAGAAGAAGTCCAGTTTTCCAATATGCAAAACCGTCAAAAAAGCCCACCTTTTTCTGTCCTTTTATGACCTTTCATGAGATGCTGGTGCAAGAGCACACCTAACTCAAACCCCTAGCTCCTTATTTCTGGCATGTACTGACTCTAGCCAAGTCAGGAGAGTGTGTGTGGACCTTAGAAGGTCTTTTGTTTTCCCTAAGATGGATATGACTAGGTCAAT
>MU225693.1:1700416-1751064 GCA_018584345.1 Thuja plicata
GGCATGTACTGACTCTAGCCAAGTCAGGAGAGTGTGTGTGGACCTTAGAAGGTCTTTTGTTTTCCCTAAGATGGATATGACTAGGTCAATCCATGTCTAGCTAGGTTTCTTAGTTGGTTTCCTGATTGTCGGTTAAACACTGTCCGTCAGTGAACACTGTTTGCTAACACCGTCGGTTAACACTGTCTGCTAACACTATCTACTAACACTGTCGATGAACACTGTCTGCTAACACCGTCGGTTATCACTGGCACTGATTTAGACTGGAGATCGGTTTTGCATTACTGTTGGTTGGTAAAGTCAGTCGTAACGGCCCGCGAGAAGCGAATCTTGTCTTTTATGGACAGTTGGTCAGTTGTAACGGTTCCTAAAGAGATGCTTGCAAATATGTGGGCAGTTAGGGTCGTTTCAAAGAGAGGATGGTTATTAATAACATCCCAAGCCTTCATTAGAAGTAGCTAGAAGAAAAAGTAGAGATTGAAGAAAAGAGAAGCTACAGGAAATCACAGATTTGTAGATTATTGTACTGTTTTGTTTTGTTTCCAGAAATGAAAAGTTGCAGTTAGTGTGTTTAGTGGATATCAAACTTCTTTGTTCATTTTGCATGCAAGTAGATTAGTTGCTTCATTTTCTATTTTGTAAGTTCTTAGTTCTTCACCCGTTCTGGGTTGTAAGCAGTAATGGCCCCTCGAGATTCCTGAATCCATGGTGAGAGTCATGTGTTAGGATGGAACTCGAGAGGAGCCCTTGTATATAGTTTCATTTTTGTTTTCTGTAGGAGAAGCAACAGCAAAGAGACTAGAGATCTTACCTTAGGCGAGCTTGGAAATAGTCCGGCTAGGGAAGAGAATGAGACCAATGTTCTGAAAACATTGGTTGAATGAATCTATTTGTGTAGGTTCAGCAAGAAGAAGATGAAAAGCACTTCGATGGGGACTGAGTCTTGAAGAGGAGGTGAAGTTGAGAGTGACTTACCTCAACTTGGGGTTGTGAACACCCTAAGGGATCTAGGAGAACGATCTCAGAACAGAGCCAAGCTGGTTCTGTAGCAGCAACAAAACTTCTGTCCACATCAGATGCATATAATGAAGAGTCGTGTTGCAAGAAGCAAAGGACTTCCCATTCGATTGCAAAGAAAAGGAGATCTTCCCCAAAATACGGCATATGGTGTTCTTCCCAACGTGTGATTAAGTTTAAATGTCTTGATTGCAAATTCCAAGGTTGCAGAAGCATATGAAAGCAGGAGCAACCATATGATGGAGCCAGACAAGGAGGTGAAAAGTGTTTGATAATGAGCATATAGAATGCTTTCAAGACTGAAACAGAGAGAAACAAAGATGCTTCCCAGCAATCACCACTATGATGCAAAACAATCAAGGGTGCAGGTTCCTATTCCGGTTCAAGATGCTTTCACTAAAACAGAACACATCAATCATCAGGAATCCTATAACAACATGAAGACCGACAGGGGATGATGCAAATAGATGTCGTGTCTTGTCAAACACTTAGAATATTTCATTATGCATTTTGTAATTTGTAATTGACAGATTACATGCAGTGTAGGAAAAGATGTAATTGCATGTGATAGTATCACGTGCAAAGTAGTCTCATGTAATCATTCTGCAATGACATTCGGTCCTGCAGCATTGAATAAGTCAAAGTTAGTTAGTTAGGGATAAGGATTGAATAAATCAAAGTGGTTAAGGGTTCCCCCTTTCTTCTCCACTTTTCTCTCTCCTCTTTTCCTATATAAAGGAGGGAGCTCATTGTAAATATTCATCTTTTGTTGTGCGCAAGTAAACTATAGGCAAAACTCTTGAGTCCTGAAGACTTTGTGTTTCATTATAAAATAGTTAAGCATTTGAATAAAGGAATAGAGATTGACAGACTTTGTGTTGTTGTCTTGACCATTAATGGATGTATTCTTATGTTGCATTCATTGATCCTTGTTCAAATTAAATAGTTTTCTTGTTTATATCATTGGAGCACCTTTAATCCAAATTTTCAAAAGACTTTGTGCTTCAGAAGATCGGGGTTACTATAGAAAGTAATGGCTGCAACATTTCAAAGCTGAAGACTTTGGGCTTCAATGTTGGAATCTTAGATTAATTAGAGGATGTTCAAGGGAAGACTTAGAACTTTCTTGAACATCTGAAACTAAAGTACTTATTTGAAGTGAGGACAAGAGACTTTGAGCTCTTGTATCATTTCATCTTTAGATAAATTTCACTAACGTCTTAAACGATTGTTCTTAAGTCAATCTTTGAGCCACCGGTATTACTGAAGCAAGGAGGACTGTGTGTGTTACAGTTTATTTTTACTCGAAGCCACCTGCGGTAAGAAGGGAGCCTCCCCTATTGCTGAGAAGAGAGAGTAATCTCACACACTGCTGCCTAAAGGATGTTTACCCACTGGGGTAACCTAGTTTACTGATGCATAGACATTGTACGGAAATGCAAATACATAAGATAGATCATAATCTTTATTAATCATTCATAACTTGAGTACATTTACAATAGTCACTCTCCTATATATTATATCTCCATAGAGAAAGTACATTGCTTATATAAAACCCGAAGGGGTGTGACCAAACGTCACCACCGATTCCCAACCTCTGTCCGGTAGTAACTAAGTACCGTCGGCTACACATAGTATAACTAACACAACATAAAGTAAGTGCTACGGCTAAAATCATCCCCCCTAAAGAAAAGTCGTCTCCGGACGACAACAAAATGTCCGGGACCGAAACAAAATAGGAATGAGGAACCACTCCGTACAAGAATCAAAACATGCTGCTCAGTCTCAGCCTCTACCAAGTGCTGCAAATGATATTGCCTCCGTAGCCAATCTGTCCTCAATAGCCGCCTTCTCCACACCCGACTACTGGGTACACTAAGCCAAGTCTTGCTCTACTGCCTCCAACATGGTGGTCAGCTCCTCCCGAGCTCTCTGTGCATCCACCATGGCAGCCTCATGTCCAGCCAAGACATACTCTGAGTGCCTAAAAGCGTAGTACCCTTCTACCTCTCTCGCCACCACTGGCACGTGGACAATCCATGCCTGCAGCATCTCTGGGTCTCATCTGCTCAACGCTGTGTGTTCACAACCTCCAAATCCATCTCCGTCGGCGGCTTATGGCTTCCCCTCCAACGCTTAGCTTCAAACTTCTTTCTCACCGAGCAGAACAAACCTAACGCTTACCCTAACGGCGCGGGTACCCCAAACTCTATGTTATAGTGTGCCTCAAAAAAAAAAATGGGGGTCGAGGTGCAGCGCACCCATGGGGTCAGCGGCTTATGGCTTCCCCTCCAACGCTTAGCTTCAAACTTCTTTCTCACCGAGCAAAACAAACCCAACGCTTACCTTGACAACGCGGGTACCCCAAACTCTATGTTATAGTGTGCCTCAAAAATAAAAATGGGGGTTTGGGGGCAACGCCCTCACCAAGGTCGAGGGGCAGCGCCCCCACGGGGTCCTGGGGGAGCGCCCCCACCGCCAATACCAATTTAGCACCTTCAAACCCACACAAAAGTCCACAGCGCACACCGTTTTCGTGATTGTCATTTGATGCCCTCTCTCCTCTTGCAACTGCGTTATGGTGCTTGTGCAGATGGCCAAGAACTATGTTTTCTTCACTACCTGGTGATGTCCTCCCCTTCGGTGCCATATGCTAGTCGCTATGAATTGTTCTTTATTTGACGTCATTTTTTTATTTTATTTTTCTCCTGCACGGCCACCTTTGCCCACTCAATACTCCAGTCCCTACGGTCGTACGGTCATGCTCGCCTTCATTGCTTTCTCCGACCGTACAACTGTCTTGTTTCTCTGATGCTTCAACAGTCGTACGGTCGATGGTTCCCCTTGCTGAAATTGTCGTACGGTCTTCTGTATGATCCTTGAAAGTGTTTGTACGACCGGACGGTGGTCCTTTTCTATACATTTTATGTCATACGAGCTGCCCGTCTGCAGTCTCTTTACTCGTACGGTTGTTTTAGACTTCGAATGTCGTGCGGTTGTACGGCATGTGCATTCCTGTGTAGTCGTACAGTCGACCCTTCCACTTGCCCGTGCGGTCTGTGTTTTAACGTCGTACAGTCTTCTATGCTTTTAATTTTGTACGACCGTACGGTAACCTAAGTCTTTGCTGTGGATATCGTACGGTCTTCTCCAGTGTCTTCGCTCTGTGTTGTGCACGTTATGGGCAGAATTGTCGTACGGCCATGTGTCGTACGGTTTAATAAACTTCATTTGGCTTCCATCTGTACGGCCGTACAGACCCGTACGACATCAAGCCGTACGGTCACTTTTTTTCTTTTTTCTTTTTTCTTTTTTTTTTACATTTTTTTTTAATAATAATATTTTTTAATTTTTTATTCTTTTAAATTTTTTATTGCTAATCTGATTACCTTCCGGGTGGGTCCTCCGTCCGGCCTCTCAGGTTTCTCGAGTCCCCTTCCATCCCCTCGGGTGCTCTGTCCATCCTTTGGAGTGCTTTGTCCATCCCCTCCGGGTGAGGTTTCAATTTGGAACTGCTAATGGCCTCGTGTATCTCCCGTCTGTCGAGATTCCAGAGCTGGATGGCCCCGTCGTAGCCGACTTCCCGAACTTTGTCCTTTGGTTTGTTTTCGATGGCGATCCAAAGGCTAGAAACCATAAATTCTATAGGAACCACCATCGTTGGCCCGTACATAAGAAGGAGAATAAAGAATTTGAAGGCTGCAGCCACAGGGTTCCAACCGTCACTGACACGAGCGTCGTCACTGAGGTTTTTCCCCTTTGATTTTACCTCCTAGTATGCGGGGGTGGCTTCCTCCTCCCTAATGCTTAGCATGTTACAAGATGGTGTGAAGAACTCGTAATCTTGGATTTGCCAATGAATCTCCATCATCCCCAGAACATTCTTCCAACTCCAACACCCCTTCGTCATTGGGCTTCATTCTTCTTTGCCCTCTGTCTTTTCTCCCAATTTCTCTCCTTCGAATTCTGAGTCCAAAGATGCTAACTCGCTCACCATTTGCGTGCGGAGGTCAATCACGTACTTCCTCCCAGCTTTCTCCATGGTGAGTGTGTTCCGCTTCCAGTTGTGGTTCACCTTCGCCGAGGTGAGCCACACTCGTCCCAAAATAGCATCGTACCCCTTTTTCTTTAGTGGGATCACCACAAAGTCGAGTACGAAGGGTTGTGTCCCAATCATCACGCGTTGAGCCATGAGGGTTCCAATGGGTTTGATGTCGTGTTGGTCCGCTCCCAACAGGCTAAATGTCGGAGGCCACAGCGTGGGTTTCTCCAACTTTTTCCATGTCTCCTCCGGAAGTACATTTACTCCGGACCCTCCATCTACAATGGTGTCTGTGAGAGTGGTGCCAAGGATACCCATCTTGACTACCGTTGGGTGACGCCCACTATTCACGACCAGCAACATAGGATCTGCAGTAAGACTTGGAGAAGTTTTGGGTACCTGACAAGGTTGTGATGGTGTCGTGTTAAGGATAGCCGTCCTTAATTGAGGCATGGTCTCTAGGAGGTCCTAGAGTTTTACCGGCACCTCCGTCTGTAATACTTGCCTTAAGATGTTTTCCTCCGCCATCGTGCGTGAGGTGCTGGTAGGTTCCTGGGTGCTCTTCTGTTGTGTGTCCATCTCCTTCTCAATTGCTTCTTTTGCTTCGCGTGCCCTCTCCGTCTCCGTATGGAGATCTGGATATGTGGCCTTCTTCCCTTGGCCCCTTGTAAGTACGAGCACAGTATTATCAATGTCTATGAGGTTCACTCCTTTCGGACAGTGTGCATCGTCGTGGTCGCCGGGACCACACCATTTACACAAGTGTTGTGGGGAAGCACCCTCGGCTTTTCAGTCCCGAGCAAAATGCCCCCATTGGCTACAAGCCCAGCATTGGATGATAGGTCTCCCTTTGGCTTCATACTGGATACGGCTTCGATTGTTATTGTTGTTATTATTTCCCCCTCGCCTATTATCCCGATAGCCTCTGGCTGACGCCGTGGTGTTTGTTTGCTGGGAGGTGCCTGCTGGTGCGGACGTTGTTGCCTATTCTGTGAACAATACTTGTGCACTTTGTGACTTCATGTTATACATGCACTCCTTGACGGAGTAACCCATAACTTGGTAGATATCATAGAATGATTTTTTTGGACAGGAGCCTTTGGTGTGGCCATTCTCCTTGCAGTCTGTGCACCATAGTTCATCTTCTCTGCTCGTACCCACCTTCATTGTCTTGAATTCTTTTAACATTCTCTCCATATCTTTTTGGAGCGTCGTGACCTTCTTCTTTGATCCCTCGTCACTACTGCTTTCTTCGAAAGTGTCATCGTCGTTGGAAGAAGACTTGCTTCTATTCTTCTTAGAGGTCTTTTGTTTGCTCTCCAAGTCCATTGCCCGGTTATAGGCATCTTCGTATGAGGTGGGGGGGCACTATCTTCATTTTCCTCCGTAGGTTCAATTTCAGGCCCTCCACGAACCATCTTTTCTTCAGACCATCCGCTGGCTGACTCTCCATTTTTCTGACTAACTCCTTCAGTGGGCGACTGTAGGCCCGCACAGTCTCCTTCTTGCCTTGTTTGGTACCGTATATCTCTGAAACAATTTCATTGTCATCCCTCAGGAGTCAAAACTCCATCTGGAATTCTTTCTTGAGTTCGTCCCAAGTGGTCACCTTTGTTTTGTCCACATCGAAGTACCAGTCGATGGCTACCCCTCTAAGTGTGGCGGGGAACTATTTCAACCATTCTACCTGGTCGGCAACTCCATTCGCCAACCAGATTGTCTCGCACGTACGACAATGTCCTACTGGATCTTCCTTCCCATCTCCATGGAATTTTGGTAGCTTCTTTGTTAGTCGCCATGTTTACTTTTCTAGGTGTCAACTGTGTTTGTAGCACCGGTTGTGTTACAAGATGGGATGGTATTGCCGGCGTCGGTACCCAGAAAATGTTTGGTATCGTACCACTTGATGTCCCCGAACTACTGGAACTATCCAGGCCTGGTGGGCTACTGTGATCCCCGTGCCCCTCTGTCACTTCGATACTCGCGGCGGCAGCGGTATCCTGAGCCTCCCTCTGTGCGGCTTCCTCTTCTTCCTTCCTTCGGGCTTCTCTTTCTTCTATTGACGCGTCTTCTGTATCTCTCCCTTCGCTCGGCTTGCTGTTGTGCGAGTACGGCTTTTCTAGCGGCTTGTTCCTCCTCGAGTTCCTTCTTTCTATTTTTATTCAATTGATTGGGCATGAATTCTTTGCTCACTTCTCCACAGGGCAATAATCAACACATCAATTTTATTTTTTTTGCCTTCCCGAGTACGTCTAGGCAACGACGCCAAATGTTTACCCGCTAGGGTAACTTACTTTACTGATGCATAGACGTTGTACGAAAATGCAAATACATAAGATAGATCATAATCTTTATCAATCATTTGTAACTTGAGTACATTTACAATAGTCACTCTCCAATATATTATATCTCCATAGAGAAAGTACATTGCTTATATAAAACCCTAAGGGATGTGACCAAACGTCACCACCAATTCCCAACCGCTATCTAGTACTAACTAAGTACTGTCGGCTACACATAATATAACTAACACAGCATAAAGTAAGTACTACGGCTAACAAAGGATACATTTTGCCAAGTTGTAGTCTTAGTGACTTGCAAAATATTCAACCAACACAATCGGGCTTTTAAAGCCCACTTACAAGTAAGAGAAAGTCTTTATTTATGCATTGGAAAGCTCTTACAATCGGGTTTTTAAAGCCCACTTGCAAGTTGGAAAGAGACTTCATTTATGCTTTGGAAAGCACTTGCAATCGGGTTTTTAAAGTCCACTTGCAAGGGAAAAACTCAGCTCTTCTTTGGAAAAATAAAGTCACAAACGAGGTTTTTAATTCCGTTTGCAAGTGAGGAAAATGTACATTCTTGAAGTTCTTTCTTTCAGAGAAAATCTTGTATATCTTGCATGATTTTTGGGAAGAGCTTGTATTGTTTTGAAAACAATACTCTCAAACTCAAAAACCCTCTTTTGAATCACCAACAATGTAGAACAATTGCTCAAAAACATGATAGCAAGGTAGCTGGAACAAAAATTACTTGCACAAACTTAGAAGAAAGCCACAAAATCACTACTCCAAAATTGGGAAAAGATCTTCAAATCATGGCTCTATATAGACATCTAGGGAAATCAAAAATGAATCAAAACTCTTCCTCATCAATGCATTTTCCAGTTATGAAGGATTCCTTGACAAATGTCAAAGATTGAAACCAAAATCCTCCATTTCAGCAAGCTCAAAGACCCAATCAACACCAAAACCGGGTTTTCAATTTGTTGTTACATGCTGACTTGCAATGCTGGTGAAAAACGGCGCTTTAGAGGAAAAACGTGGTTTGTTTCAAGCAAAACAAGCCTGTAAATGTCTTGAATCTGCCTTAAGCCAGGCTTTTAAAACAGCATTACAACGGGGTTTTTTTTTAAACGCCTTTGTTTCTTAAAAACATGGCACTTAATATGTTGACGGGCTTTGTAGACACTAATGCAAGTAATAAAATCATGCTTCAAAAGACAAAAATAGCGACATTAGAAAAGATCGCATTTTTAACGCCTTACAAGTTATTTGATGTTATAAATAATGTATGTAGTCGGGCTTTAGACGCCTGACTACATCATAACATTATTTTAGAAACACATGTAATGTCTTGCAAAAACAGCAACATGGAGCAAATACGGGTTTTAAGTTGTCTTTTGCAAGCATTTTAAGTGCAAGACAAGTCATGCAATCGGGTTTTAAAACCCCATTTGCATTATAACATCTTCATTAAAATAATTGATTTCCCTTTGAAAATATTATTTCAAATGCAACAGTGGATTTTTATCTCTCCATTACAAGTGAATGCTTCTCAAAACAAGTTGTAATGACTCACAAAAAGCCCAACTTCATGACTTAAGAGGTCTATGGTGGAATTTTGGTGTCATATCGCAAGCTTTTAAACAAAGAACATAACTTGCAGTCAAGCTTTAAAACCCCACTTGCAGGCATATCATTTCATTTAAAATAAAAGACTTCCCTTTGAAAAGGTTACTTGTAAATGCAAGGTAGACTTTAATTTTCTATTTACAAGTTAAAACAACTTGCAATGAGTCATAAAAAGTTTGATTTCATGACTTAAGAGGCTTTTGGTGGACTTTTGACTCCATATCGCAGGCTTTTAAACAAAGAACCATGACTTGCGGTTGGGTTTTAAAAGCCCACTTGCAAGTAACTTAATTCTTTATTTTCTCTTAGAATATAGCTCGGAATTAAGCCTATGATAGCTCGAAAAGACGGAGATTTAAAAAGCAAGACTTAGGACAAAAACAAAACCAAAAACAAACAATAAAAGAAAGACTAAAGATTCCCAAAAGTCTAGCACTTTCAGTCAGGAAAGAAAATCCCGACTTTGCAAGAAAAACAAAGGAAAACTCGAAGAAAATCTCCGAAAATGACATTTGGAGGATGAAAAACTTAGGCAAATTCAAGGTTTAATCAATTGCCTTCGAAAAACATCTTAAGAATACCAAACTTATAGAATTATAACTACGAATTCATGGAAAATTCAGTAGGGTTGTCCAATTTTGCAAATACAAATTGGGGACAACACAAGGTAAACTATCATACAAATCATCTAGCTCGTGCGCTATCAAACTATGCATCCGGAAGATATCGTGTACATGTGGATGAAATGTAAAGTTGTACGCACTCCTCACCATGTACACCTCTGAAAATTCCTCTACAAGGCTTGTCTGGAACCCTAATGCACTAATGGGATCCCAAACATCATCATCACTCATTGCAAGAGGGGGATCAGCATCAACCTTCAAAAGCAGATCGTCATAGGACAATGTCGTATCTATATCAAATAAGGGATTGTTCACAAAGTGAGCCACACCTATATGTTGATCAGAACAATGTATCCCTGAATTGCTGGAAACATGATGTGTGACATGCTCCTCCTGAATCATATCATGCTCCTATATCATTATACTCTCCTCTCTAAAGAGAGAAATAGCACGCAAACTCCCCTCTACGATTCCCCTCACCACATACCCCCTGCCTTGGTACTTGAACCTCATCTCCATTGAATGCAAGATGAGTGTAAACTCCCCAATGTCCCGTAGCCACTACATACCTAGCACCATAGTTACAGGACTCTACAAGTCCCAAGCCGAGTCAGGCCTCCAGAGTTTTTTGGCCTCTGGACTCCAACTCGGCCGAGTCCTGTAGAGACCTACCAGGACTCGCAGAGTCCAGTGGCCAAGACTGTCATGGCCAGTTGAGCCATAAATTGAAAAATAAACATTTTTAAATTGTTTTTAATGATTTTTTGGCTTATATGATCATATTGCAATAGCAAGTTCCAAAAATTTGAAATGGTGATTCCAAATAAGGCAACCAACATGGAGTAGTAAAAAATGTCTAGCATGTAGCAGGTATAAAACATAACAATTTGTCTATAAAGCAAATAGCAACAGGATTTCACTAAAAATTTTGCCAAAAAAGCAATGTCATAGCACAAATTGTAATCATAAAGTCCTGGAACTAGGTAGTAAAACAACACTATCAAATTTGAAAGCATTTCAACAAATAAAATGCTTTCCTTTAAACGAATTGGACATCTCTAGAACAATAAAAGAACAATTTTAAGGTTTGTGAAACATTGAAGAAAAAAATGTTTGTTAAACCGGTCATTTGACAAAGTAAAAATATGATGACATTTGAGCAATTATACACTTGATATCATTCCAAAAATTCATAATGATATTTCTAATCTACTAAGAACAAAAAATTTAAGCGAAGTTGTTATTAAATAACTTGCATGGTAGAAGAATATAATATGAAATATGGTGTAAACACTTGATAATAATATGCCACTTCGAGGGAGCAACCTCGTAGTCCACTTCAAGGATGATACCACAAGCAGTCTTCAACGTGAACACAATACTCAACATGATGATAATAAATAACCTATAGCTTCTATATAATTTTAGTTTAACTTATTTCCTTCAGAAATTCGCATTTATACTTATGTGATCAATGTAAGCTTGTGTATGTGTGCAAAGTAGCTTCTATTTATCTCAATTATTGTGTTTGTGATGTTAACTGACTAAATGATGCATGAGAAAAGTTTTAAATCCTTAAAAATCTTTGAATTTCTTGGGTTTTTCAATTTGTCGAGTCATTACCGAGTCTGGACGCCGAGTTTCAGTCCGAGCCGAGTCCGAGTCTTGTAACTATGCCCAGCACAATATCTATTTCACCCAAGTTGACTACATAGAAATTAGCTTGTAACTCATAGCCATCAAAAGAAAGAGAGAGATTGTGTATGCGTCTAGTACTGTCAAGGGTATATCCATCTGCCACCCCGACACGGAAACCAACGAATTCCTCTACCTGAAGACTACACCTGTTGACCCATCCCTCATGAATGACATTATGTGTAGCCCCAATGTCAAGCATGGCAATGCATCCCTGTCCATCCACTAATCCTCTAATCTTAAAAGAAGATGGAAGTGGTACTATGGTAGATAATGTTATCAGTGATAGTTTGGCATAAGGACCAAACTCTATTAGAATATTATTATATTACTTTAATGGTCATCTTTTGTATATTATGTAAATTAGGTAGATAAGATCATTTCTATGATCTTCTTTAGTTTCCTATTAGAAACTTTCTATTCTTGTATCCTTCTACATTCTATATAATGATCGTTTTGATCATTTGTTAATACAACAAAGTTTTTTACCAATTACTTCTCAGTATGGTATGAGAGCCTCCTACAAAAAAAAACTCGTTTTTTGAAAAATTTCAAATGAAATTTTTTCCAGTCTTTTGAAAAACGTTTTTTTCTCTGTTAAAAGGTTTTGGGCCGTGGTTCTTTTCTTCAACCCAAATAGGGGTCGCAGTTTTTTTTCCCACGAAGAAACTCTTGCACACGACCATTTTTTATCATTTGTTGATCGTTTTTTCAAAACCCGACCCAAACCGTCTCTGCAATTTTTCCACACGACATGTGTTGTCTGCAAATCCCAAGGCTTTTTGCAACTCCAAACGCGACTTTCACACATCAAAACGACCTGTTGTTGGTCGTTTTTGCTGTAGACAGCCCCTCTGACTTCATTCAACGGGATTCTCGACCTGATTTTATCAAAAATGGCGGTTTTGTTGCAATTATCCGATACAGAGAGACTCCTTCCGTAGTCATTTTGTGCTCTTACAAGGGTTCTGTACCATTTTTTTGTTGTTTCAGACAAACATCCACCATTTTTCTCAAATTTTGCTTATCTATTTCACCCAGCTAGGGTTTCTTTCGAAACTCTCTATTCTTTTGCCGGATTCAAAATCTAATGCAAATTCTTGTTGGGTTTTTTGAGATCTCAACTGGGTCACCATCAAATTTTTGTGGGTTAGCTAGAATTTTTTCTCGAAATCTGTGTCATTTGTACTTCATTGTTTTTGAAGTTTGTACCTACATCTGCCTCTGTTTTTTGCATTGGAATTCGTGTTTCAGATTCCATGCTCTCGCCTCTTCTTTGTTTTTTGTTTTTTTGTGCATTGGGAAATGTGCAAGATGGCATCATTGACAAACTTAATGTTGGAAGGCAGTCAGAGATTCAACGGCAAAAATTATAACACCTGGAAGCAGCGCATGCTGACAATCTTCGAATATCGCCGCCTTGATGATCTTGTTTTGGGAAAAGAGACTCATCCTACCATAGTCGGATTAGACCAGGACAAGTTTGATGACCAGAATCGAGAAGTTGTCTTGCTTCTCAAGCTCTCTGTCACAGATGATCAGTTGCCTCAGATTTCTTCTGGCAAGTCAGCATCAGAAATCTAGAAGCATATAAAGGAGTTGCATGAGACATCCGACAAGAGTCGACCGTTCTTCCTGAAGAACCAGTTGTTTTCTATCATGATGGATGAACACGTGTCCTTTCAGGAGCATCTCACAAAGATTAAGGACATCCAAGATCAACTCGAATCTATAGGTCAGGAAATGGAGGAAGAAGATATGGTATTCATCACCCTGAAGAGTCTACCTAAATTTTATGAGCACTTTATAGAAACTGTCAACATTACTTCAACTAATGTTGATCTAAAATTTCCAAAGTTGTGCACCGAATTTCTATAGCAAGATAGTTGGAAACAACAGTTTGGTAGCAATGCCACCTCGTCCTCCTCAAAGAAAGCCTTTGCAACTAAACCCTTTCACAAGGATAAAGGAAAATCTCAATCATCCCAGCAAAAGGGCTCCAATCAATCTCAAGATGGTTCAAAGAAGAAAAAGGTTCAGTGTAACTATTGTCATAAATATGGCCATATGCTCAAGGATTGTCGCAATCATTTGGCTTTCGAACAACGAAAGCAAGGAGGGTCTTAGCCTAAAGCCAATGTTCTTGAGCACACAGAACAGAAAGAGTCTTCCTTTTACGCCTTCATGGCTAAAAGACCTGCAGACCATGTGAAATCTTTTGCCTGGTATATAGATTCAGGTGCTTCTCGACATTTCACTTGCAAGCGTGATTGGTTTAGAGAATTTTCTCCCTATACTGATTTAGTCATATTTGGAGGAGGTGAAGAGTATACCGTTGTCGGCAAGGGAAATGTTCAGATATAATCTGGTGGGAGGAATCTCATATTCCCCAATGTATACTACGTTCCTAGCATGGAACTCAACCTACTCTCAGTGAGTCAGATCATGCGACATTCTCCTCAGCTTGATGTAGTATTCAGTGCACACAAGTGTTCGATTGTTGATCGTGCGACACACACTACTGTAGTTGTTGACATTGAGGATCATGGTCTATACAGACTTGTAGATACGAGTGATTCTCTTGAGCATGCCTTCGCAGCAAAATCATCTTCTATCAGTAGTCTCTGGCATCAGCGATATAGTCACCTGAACATTCATTATCTTTCTCAACCTGTTCGGGAAGATTTAGTACATGGCCTACCTGAAATTCAAACTCAGAATCAACGAGTTTGTGGAGCTTGTCAGGCTGGGAAGCAGCACAAGACACTGTTCAAGGATAGTGACTCATGGCGTGCCTCTAAGGTATGTAGTCTTCTCAGCGTGACTACAGTTGGTCCACGCTGATGTATGTGGTCCAATGAATACTCCTTCTGTTACTGGGTGCAAGAATTTCTTTCTTTTTGTTGATGATTTCACTCAAAAAATGTGGGTGTACTTTCTTAGACAAAAATAAGATGTGTTTAATGTATTTTAGAAATTTAAGGCCTTAGTAGAAAAAGAGTCTAGTTGTTCTATTATATCTCTTAGGTCTAATAATGGGGGGGAGTTTTGTTCTACTGCTTTCTCCACTTTCTGGTGATACACATGGCATAAACATCAATTAACCACACTATACACCCCTCAACAAAACGGCGTTGTTGAACGTCGCAACCGCACCATTACAAAAATGGCTAGATCAATGATGGAACAAAGTTTTTTACCAATTACTTCTCAGTAATAAACTCCAAAGAGACTTTCCGAGCCTCATAAACATTTGAATCAGCTGCCTGGTCTGAATTTTCAGCCTCATCATCATCATAGTATACCCACATAGAATAGTTAACCTTGCCCTTGTGCCTCAATGGGCAAGTGTGATCACAATCATGAGGCTCTTTACACCAATAGCATAACTATCTCTCTCTCAAATCCTCACGAGTTGCCTCATCACGTCTCGCCACTAATTTCTCCTTTTCATCAACAACTAGTGGGAGAACCTCATCTGAAAGTAAGGTGGTGGGTTTAGGTTGAACTCGGCTCTTAGGAGTTGCAAGCTCCATGCTCTTGGCCTTTTAATGGCCCCATATAGAAAAGGCAGATCAAATGTCTTAAGCCAACCTCTCAATGGCTCCCGAAGTAACTTAGTAAATAGCATGACCAAACATTTCTCTGGCACATCAGGAACCATCAAAGAAAGCCTTGTTGTGAAGTTTTCACACTATCACCCCACTTCAAATGGGGTCCCCCTCTTGTCTTAAGCCAACCTCTCAATGGCTCCCGAAGTCCCTTAGCAAATAGCATGACCAAACATTTCTCTGGCATATCAAGAACCATCAAAGAAAGCCTTGTTGTGAAGTTTTCACACTATCGCCCCACTTCAAATGGGGTCCCCCTCTTTTCAGCTTCACTCCTAAAGCTTTGTTAGGTAAGTTGGAGCAGTTTGCAAGGCTCGAAATGCAAAATTGAGTAAGTCTCACTGATTGAGGGAAGAGACCAAATTGATGAACTTTGAATGAATCGAAGTTGGGGTGCATTTTGAACACCATCAATTCTGGTCGGGATTCCTTTAGTTAGAGGAATTCCGACCATGAGATTCCTCTCTCAGAATTCTGCCCAGCTAGATTTCAAGGTTAAATGCAAATTGAAGGGATTGAATTGTTTAGGTGAAGTGCTATTTTTGTGAAAAGTAGATCCATGATCAAGAAGAGGAGATTTGAGTATAGTAAAGGGGCAGGTTGGGACTCCTCTAATCAAAGCAATCCCACCCCTATCCATTCCTCTTTCTTCTTATATGCTGCCCAGCCTTAAGCATAAGTCAAGATGAATAATTAAGAATGATGGGTGGCTAAAGGTTGATTTTGGTTTACAATGAGTGAAGATCTAGGCAGGGCAAAACTTGGTCGAAATTCCTCTTTTTAGAGGAATCCCAATCCTTAATTCCTCATCCATATTACATTCTGCCCACCATAGTGATTGAGACTCAATGGAATTGAGCACCAAGATAGATGAATTCAGTTGATGGGATGGCCAAGTCAAATCGACTTCAATTTCAAAAGGTAGATGAATGTGCGCATAATGACTTGGTCGGAATTCCTCTTCCCTGAGGAATCCCAACCCACAACCTCGTCAGTTGGGAAGAATCCCACTTGATTTGGACATAAAAATCGGATGAGAATGTGATCGAAGGCAAAAGGAAATGCGACCGAGAATGAAGGTGATTTCGAGTGAGATGAAGGTAATGTTGGGCAAAGAGATGATTTGGTCAGAATTCCTCTTTTTAGAGCAATCTTGACCGTCAATTCCCCATCTATATGATATCCCGCCCGGGCTTGAACATTGATGAAATACCCCAATTGATGAACGCAGAGTTAAATGTAGGATAGGAGAATGAACTCGGGCATTGATTCATGGCAGAATTCCTCTATCATTAGGAATCCCACCCATAAGACTTTCCTCCAATAACTTGCTAGTCCAGATTTGAAAATTTGAATTCCCTTTACATCCAAGTTGGCCTAAATGAATTTGGAACACATTTAATTAAAATGTTTTTATTAATTTAAATGACCTTGTCGGCCTGCTAGGAGATTCGCACCTTTTCACGGTTGGATTGCCTATATAAAGGGAGAAGGATCAATTCAGTTTCCCACCAAATAAACCAATTTTCTCTCTGCTAATCAGTAAATTACTTCCTAAGGAGCAGCGAATTCTCCCTTCATGCAGGGCAGTGGACATTTGGAGTAAAATCAACAAATTGGAGGGCAAAATTCTGATTTTTTTTCTCAGGCAGATCTCTCTCAGAGAATCAGAGATAAGAAAGGAAGAGAAGAGTAAAATCTGGGGTGTGATGTATTGAAATTTACTATTCTTTTCCAGATTTTAGCATGGTACTATTTCATCTTAGATTCATGATGCAAAATCAGAGTTTCAAGTGTTTGGATTCCTAATTTTCTTATGCCAAGACGATTAACATTCTATAAGGATAGAATTTAGGATTGCATTTGGGTCTGATTGAAAGTTCTAAGTTTCCTTTCATATCAATTTTGTGAACTTAATGCATCTTTCTCTTTTGTCTTGCAGGATGATCATTTGTAATGTCCCCATTTTTAACAGGTCATTGAATTGATGGTGCCAGGTCATTATTGCGATCCTCGTGGTCTAGCGAGGTGTTTAGAGGGTCGTTGGTGTGAACTTACTATTTATAGTAAGTCAATGGATAGTTTCGATGAGCTCAGATGAGTTAGAGGAGTTGGATGATGCTCTCAGTTTTCATTTCTGGCTTCCGGTTTGGGCTCCAAGAATCTTGGAGAGAGCGTCTATTTTTAGTAAGTCACCCCGTTAGGTTTATTCATCATCTTTCATCATCTGGATCACTCCTGTGCAGACAGATTTCGATTCGGATGCTTCTTCAATTGTTTTCACAAGACGGGTGGTTTATTATTATTATTATTATTTAATTAAATTTGCTAAGGTTGCCATTTTTGTTGGTATTCTATGTTGGATACCTTAGTGTTATAGCTCGTTGGAACCAGGATGAAAAGTTTTAAATCTTGGGCACAAGAAACAGGGACCTTGCGTGTCATAATTTCATGATATTGGCGAAAAGGTCATTTTTGGAGCCAAATGAGTTAATAAATTATATTATTCAATATGTGCCTAAGTATAAAAAGTGTTTTAAGTGAAAAGTGTGTGAGAGAAGACACTTTTTAATTATAAAAGCAATGCTTTGTGAAAGGCAAATCATCTATTGAATATTTTATAATTTTTTCTTCTTGAGCCTTGGGCTAGGGTTTCTGAGTTCTTCACTGCTGCAATAGTGCTGAGGTAAACAATTGCAAGATCTCTCTCTACTGTATTTCTGTGGCTAAGGAGAGAGTTGGATTTATTCTGGAGATTATTGTCTGAGGAGTTTGTTGATAATTAATTGGCACACTGAGAGTGCAATTAATTCTGAAATTGATGTTATTATCTTTTGACATTTATGCTTTGGAGAAATTGGTGAGGGTTTGAAACTCTGAAACTTATCGAATTGTAAATTCGATCAAGTCTTTGTATCACTTTGAATCGGATGAGAAGTCTAGTGAATTGTTTGTGATGCTTCTGAAGATCAACGTGTGTGTGGAGGTAATTTCAGATTGTTGTGTGAAGAAATTACGGCAAGAGGAATCTACCATTCATTACGGGTGATAGCTGGGACAGAACTTTGCATTATTTCACATCCACAAGATGCAGCGTAATTAAGATGGTGTGCTGCATGCAATGTCTGAACATTGCGGGTGAAGAGAAACTGATTGCGGCCAGCATGCAATGCCATGGACATCATTATAGGAACCGCGGCCAGTAATAGCAATCGTGGAATGAAGGTAGGTTTTTCTTTAATGAAATTATTTCATACATGGTTATGTAATGGTTTAAAAAAAATGATTAAAGTTTGTGAATTCAGAGAACTCAGAATTTGATGCGATCTAAATATTAAGTTATTTCAAAATCATTCAATTCTTGCATTGTGAAATTTATGTTTCAAAAATACAAGGAAAGTATTTAGATATACATGCAAAGCAATTTAAACATATTTCCAAAAAAGAAGGAATTTCTATTGCAGTTGATTTTAGCATAAGAGCCAGGCAGGCTCATCACATCATTGGAGGAGGGAAGCTGGAAACTAGGAGATGCTTGAGACTTCAAGATCACAGATGGATACTCCAAGCTCATGCTCGAAGACTCCAAATGAGAAGGCAATTCAATTCAGATTATCAAGGTATAAATCCAAGACAAGATCAAGATTGGATTCAAGAAATCAAAGTCTACCAGTAGACAAAGTTTATAACCAACTTGAATTTCGTCTAGATATCCAAGTTTGTTTTGAAAGGGATCCAAGCTACATGGAGGATTTCATCACCTCAAGAAGAATCGAGAAGACCAAGATTACAAGGTCAAGATGCAAATTCAAGTCAAGCAATGAGAAAATTTCAAAGGATGGAGAAGACCTGAAAGATGAAGCAATTTGGGAATATGAGCTATCCCATTCATTCACAAGAATTTGATAGTTTCGGAAGAGTTAATCAAAATTAGAAATGTTGAGTATCAAGAGATATTTTCTCTTCACAAAGATCAATCAAACCTACAAGATTAGAATGATGAGGTGGCATACAGTTGTCTTATCCAATCAGAAAATTCCAGATTCAAGCACAATCAATCAAGTCATGCCAAATGTCCTATTTTCTCATTGGCTATCAAATGCTTTGTGATTTTCTTATTGGCCCATGATTTGGTGCCCTTCATGTAATTGGTTGTAAATTTGGCAACCCTAATTAGGGTTTGTAGTTTTAAATCCTGGCCCTTGATCTTTAATCGATCTTGGCCCTTCATTGTAATTGAACATCTATAAAAGGCCAAGGCCTTCTCATTTGTAGGAGTTAGTAGTGGAACTAGAAGCTAGAGCTAGTAGTAGATTAGATTAGGCTAGCTAAGGGAGAGACTTGGTCAAATTGTTGCTATAATGCTCATCAAAGTAATTGATAATTCATTGTTGGCTTTTCATGGTGAATTACTTAATATTGCTTTGAAGTGTTGCAAGGTTTCCTCAATCTTTCACTTGGAGTAGATTTCTTTACATGTTGTAGTAGTCAATTGGATGAAAGTAGTTGTGGATGTTTACTTGTTTGACTCGAACAAAAACTAGGCCACTAGCCCCTTGTTGATGGTAAGGGTGCCCTGTGTGGTAAGCTAGTGATTCCACTTCACTTCAATTGATATTCAATCTTTAGTTTGCATCCATTTGATGGGATTTAAGAGGAGATATTGATTTGAAAACCAATCAAGTGTTCCTTAGAAGCTTGCACAAGGCGGGTGGAAGTTGCTGATAAAACCACATCTAGTAGAGTCCAAGTTCGTCCATGATTCCTTGCATTCATAGTTAGAATTAGAAGTAGAAGTTGAATTTAAGTTTGAGTTGAAGTGGAAAATTTGAAAAAAAAATCATATTTTCATTGTACATTGTGAAGCCAAATCTTTAGAAGTGCAAGCAATTGATAAGTCTTGAGAAATAGCATAAGTCACCTTAGTGATCCCAGCAAATCACATCATTTCAACTGAGCAATTGTCCACGATCAAAGGAACCTTGAAGTCATTTCATGATCTTACTTCGCAATCTTAGCATGAGAGATGACCTTATATCAAGAGAGGATTGAATATTTGTTGTTTCATCTCAAAACATTGGGTGCTTGATTTTGTATGTTGTAGTGGAACAAAACTTACATCAACAAGCCTTATAAACTCATCAATGAAAGAATCCAAACTGCGCCCCTGTCTAAGCTGAGCAAGGTCTCGGAAATATGATTCTGGATCCTTCCTGTCAAAACGCTCTATCAGCCTGTCAACAAAATCCTGATATGAAGTAATAAGATTGTGTTGCAGGGTGACCATCCCGTGATGCTACCACTCGTAGGCTACCCCATCTAGAGGTGAAGGTGCAAATTTTATGGCATCCACCTTTGTCATAGGCCTAAGAGTCGGGAAGGTATCAACTTTACTAATCCAAGCTCGAGCTATAACCTTCCCACTGCCATCAAACATGGGTAGGGTGAGCTTACCAATGGCATGCTTGAGATCAACATTCTGATTTCTCTGCCTTCTTTCTTGCCTAGGTCTGCTATGCTCTCTCCTTTGAGACATATATATGTCAAATGGCAAGTGCTCCCTAACTACTTGTGGCAATGCATCCCACTCATCATGCATGGCCAACATATCATCAACGAAACCTACACCTTCCTCTACACTCCCTACCTCAAACTCGATCCTCAAGAACGTGAGTTGTGTAGGCCTGTCATATGTACCTAAAGGGACTCCTCTTGCCCTACGGGTCCCAGTCACACTACCACGCTCTTCCATATCCTGGTTTTGCCCTCTACGCAATGACATCTGCTGAATGGCTATAGTGAGTTGCTACAAAACAGTAATCACTCTTTGCTGCCCCACTGCAAGACCCCTAAAAATTTCCATAGCTTCCTTGTCATCCATATTATCTGCATTTCTGGGTGGACTACCACCCCTCCTGTGAGCCAAACTGTGTACCTGTTCAATTTGTAGTTTTGTTCTTCCTCTGCAAGAATAATACTTGTTTGGATCAAATCTCTGTGGCTGCATGTATTACCCAACCCTACAGGATGGCAGGAAACCATTTTGATACCAATGTAAGAACCCTACTAGCTCAATCCCTATTCAACTTGGCAAATGTCTTTTGTTTTTTTGTTTTTGCAGAGCTTTTTCATTTTTTTGGTATTTTGAGAGTATACATGTTTTTTATGATTTTTGAAAACATTGAAATTGCAATGCTTGAAATTCAAAATGAATTACACAACTAAGCACAAGAAATCTTTATTTGCTAAACACCAATTTGCAAATATTTACAATGACAATTTCATGCAACTATAATTATTAAATGCAAAATGCAGGAAGCTAGAACTGGTCACTGATCTTATTAATCACCACCAATAGGGATGTGACTATTCTAGAAATTGATGCCAAAGCTGTAAAATGTAAGGGAAAACACCCAGCTATCAAAACGAGCCACCTATAGCCCAAGAAGTCACCCCTCCTTTGGCTATCGTGGCCTCTAAATGACCTGCGGCCACTCTAATACTTCAAATGCTGGCCTTTCTAAGAGCTGTGATCTGCAATACTGAAATTCTTCAACCTCTACAAATTGTTCTGGAAATGAATTAAACATTCAAACCCCAATCTCTGTAATCAATTAATCCATTGTTGGCCTCTAGATAAGACCAATGCCTGGCACATTCAATGGACATTCAACCAACTCAAAGTGTAGTAAAAACTCAGAAGAATTACCAATTCTCCAACTTTGAAACTACAAATCCTTGCTCAATTCTCTTCACCCAAAATTATCAAAATAAAATGTCAGTTGGAATAGATCGATCTTCTCATACATAGGCTTTTTATATTTCTCCAAGAGAAATCGATCATGTATCTTCAAACATGCACTTCGCATACCTTGCAAATTCACTTAGCTTTCAATCCTATTTGCCTTTTGTTGCATTCAAATTAAAATATTTAATTATAAGTATAACCCTTCCATTACTTAGGCACCAAAGTCACTTTTATGATATAAGCATTTAATGCACTAGACGTTGCATATAATAAGCTTTAATTTAATTATTAATTAAGTATAAGTCAATTAATAATTAATAACCAAATAAATCGTTTATTAAAACTTCGACGTGATCAACTTAAAATCCAGATACTCACTGCCCGAGCCAGACGTCTAAGTGCCCTGCCAAGAATAGCAACTAGCAAAAAATGACTTACTATAAATAGTATGTCCCTCAAAACGAGCCAACTGGAAAGATGCGGAGGTAAGATCCTGATCACCACAACGCTGATGAAAAGTCAGCTCTGCCAAGGGTAACAGAACAAACAAAGACCCTTAAACAGGGTCGCAATAATGGGCTAACAACATCAACAATTAACACTGGCTAAAAAGGGGACATTACATTACACATTGTCAAAAAGGCGTAGCCTTTAATTGCACGGGTTTATCGCCAGTCTAACATCCAATTTCATAAAGTAAGCTATGTTAACAAGTTATTTTTCCAGAATTTATCATGCCAAACGTGTCCAAATATATTAACCAGTTATAAGTTTTACTGATCTAATTGCTGTAATTAGATATTTTTCATATTTCCGATTTGAAACTGGAACTTTGGTTGACAACATTTCTGGATTTATTTACTCGATATTGTTTTACATTGGGTTATTGGTAAATCTGACCTGTAACATTCTAAAAAACCATTGCAAGTATCAATGACAACAAGATCTTAAGGGGCAAGGTGATAGTTGTTCCACCATTTTCTTGCAAACAAGAGAACTCTTCGAGAGGATAACGCAATATTTTACAATGAATTGAATATCTAACCAGATTATATTAGATTAGCAATTTATCAAGGGCATTTGAATCACTTTTCCCTTCAAATATGGTAATATCCAGATCTAGTTATACATTGTACAACTTAATTGTTGAAAGATTTAACTGGTACAAACAAATTGTACTCCCTACAGAAGTTGAGTACAGTTATCAGTCAACCCATGTTTTCTCATGCATTAAATTTCTCTTACTCATCTCTATTCCATTGTAACACTTCTCCTAAGATATTTTTAAGTGTTTCTGCCTTCAACATCTTTGGCATGCATCTTTTGGCAATCGTTGGGTTGAGGGTTGTGACAAGGAATGTAGGATGAAGGATCATGGATCTTTAGACCCAGATTCATGCTAACAAATCTTGTGATGACATACAAAAAATACAGAAGGATTCAGATGAGAAACTTGTTCCAACATGACAGCTTGGTGATTGAAATTCATTTTGAGTCTAGTTGTCTAGGAACAAAGAGACTAATGAAAAAATAGAAGACTCCTAGAGTTGTGAAGCAATATTGTATCAGGCAAATTCTGTGTAGAGTGATCCCAAATATTATATCATATACCTGTTGACCAAAGGAATTCTATCTGATCTACCATTTGATGAATAGCTAAATCACCTTGATATACACAAGAAGAGAATAAAAAATAACTTGACAGTTGCAAGAGATTTAAATGCTAGCCTTCCAACATTTAATATAACATATTTTTTGTTGTTTCCAGAAATGTGTAAGATAAAATATGTTGAATGGAAATTATACCAGTGGAAGTGTGTGATGTACAGCATTAAGAATTAGGACTTTGCAATAGGACCACATGCCTGGGATGATCATGAAGCTAGTGCTAAAGATGCAGATGGCATGGAGTTCTATTGTTGAACTATGAGTTGATGATTGTTAATTTGTTACCCCTTGTTGCATTTTGAAAGTCTAATTTCAGTTTTTTATCTTTGAGAAAGAAGATAATTATACAAAATTGATTTGTATAATCATGATTCTTTCCCTATTGCTTGCTATTGCATTTGACTCAACATCACAATGAAAATCAGAGTTGTCATGTACTTTTTTAGCATAAAAATTGAATATCCATTGTTACTGATTTGGTCTAGTGTTTGTGAAGGATTCGGGAAAGTCATCATAGCTTTAAAATTTTGCCATGTTTAACATATTACAATAATTTGTCTCAACTATGCCAACAATTAGAAAAAAATCCACTATCCAAGGTTTAATCAATTCTCCAATATCTTCAAACATTATATGCTTCTAAAACTGATCAAAAGAATTTCCAAGGTCAAAATAAATCACTCATATTTGAACAAACAGCTTGGTGTGGAAACATTGTCTTTGATGATGAACAACATTTCCTTGCACATGTCCTCCTGATAATATCATAAGCATCTTCATCCAGTTTTGTAATTCAACTACTCAGTAGCAGCTTCTATCTTACAAGAATAAAAATAACTTGGGTAGCTTTATTTCCACCATGTTTAAATGTAAAACTCATTACAATTAATAGTTGTTTTCATTCATGTTACTAAATGACTACTATTTTATCTCCTTTGTTTGTTTGAAAGTATTTTATCTCTTTTTGTTTGGTTTAAGGTATTATATACATTTGTGGAAAAGGCCAAAGGTCAAGGAAAGAGACCGATTGCAACATCGATGAGCAAACATTTTTAAAGATTCAAAGGAAATTAAATGCAAGAAGGATAGCATTGACAACAACAATATAAACTTCAAAGATGTATTGCATGATCGAGTTAAGGAGAAGTAGAATTTATATTTAAATGATACACTTTGCTAGGTCCTACAAAGAAATTTGGTCTAGAAAATGTTAAAATTCTTCATTATTGTTCTCATCACCGTTGTTGTCATCACCATCACATCTTATACAAAAAACATAATACCATACTCTATTTAGAGCAAGTTTACCTTGTAATATTTGACATGGTGAAAATACTTCTCAATGGAATGAAACTCATCCTTGCCATCATCCATTACAGATCTTTGTACACATATAATATCTCCATCTTGAAGCTACAAAATAAATGGGGTTAAATGCATGATACTATGTTAACATTTCCTTGCTAGAAATGCAGGGTCAATCAAAATGTTATCAAAGAAGAAAAACTCTTTTTGTTTCCCTGATTGAAAGAAAAAAGGTTGAGTACAAGGTAGAATGTTTACCTCATTTTCTTTGTAAGTTTTCAATATGTTAACATGTACACACTGAACATTAGGAATAAAGCTACGCTCCTGAAAAATCAAACTCAAATATTGAAATTTAAGATAAAATGTTAAATCACCAAGAGTTCGAAATGCAAGTAGTGCACCAAGAACAAGAAAAACGAAAAAGCATTCTAAATAGAATCCCAAATTAAGAGAAATCACAAAATAGTAAATTATATTAATCAAATTCATTAAGAGAACACCAAATATATGTGGCTTCCTTGACAATTGTAATAAACAAGAGGGTTGTTCCATGCTTAATATAAATGTTTTACATTTTATCATGTCAATAATTTTAATCCAATGATTGCATTTGGTGATAAAATCAGTCATAAGACTTTCAAATGGCTATTTATATTGTAAAAAATCACACATCAAGGCATGTTGTTTAACAAAATATTTACACAACATAATCAGTACAGAAATATTATGATTGGGAATTACACATTTACCTATATTTAAAGTAGCTCCATCAGATGAAAATTTCTTGTGCCGCATCTATTAGATTTGGAGTCCCTATGTTTATTAGAGAAAGAGCTTAATAGACATGAATTGAATGCCAAGTGTGGGCTGGAAAACTGAACCAGCCATTGTTTCATTCCTCGAAAATGATGATAATCATACAAATCCTTTGATGCCCAAACAGAAGATGATAAAAGCATTCGTTCAACATCCACAAAATTGAAATAAAAGATCCTTGGCACAATTTGTCTTGCCACCATAGTTGATACTAGCACCAATGACAAAATCTCAATATTCAATATTTTAGCATACATCTCCAAACTTTTCTGGCATTCTATATAAATTACTCTAATGGATGCATAAAGAGAGTATATTGAGTGGAGTTCAAGTTATTGCATGAGTCATGAGATTCAAGCCATATAATTATAGTTACTGTGAAACAACTAAGTTTTGAACTAGAATATACAATAAGTATTTAGTACTCACTACTCAGAATGCCAGCCCAGATCATTCATAGTAAACTGTTACAGAGTGTTCAGCAATCTGGATCAACGGACATCTAAATAATCTCAGTGACCATCATAAGAGTGTGTTGGTAGTAAATAACTTATGCACCATCCTAGATAAGAGACCTATGGCTCGTATAAACTTCAGCATAGAGATACACCATTCATACAAAATAATATATGCATAGATATCAACAAGAATAAAAAAGGATGTATTATGTAGTGTTGTGACCTTTTCACACATTGCCCCATTGCAAATGAGGCCCCCTTACATTTTGGTCCACTTGGTCTTTTTGGCTTTGGTCCCTAATAGTTTTGGCTTTAGGCTCCTGAAATTCCTCATGTTCTGAATGAGTTTTGATGAAAATAGTTAAGACTAAAGAACATCTCTGAAAAAGCATACAAAAGTGGAAAGGCCGGAAAAAAGCTTGAAAATGGCTAAGTATGAAGAACATCTCTGAAAAAGCACCCAAAAGAAGAAAGGGCATGAAAATTCACTAAGCATGGGAAAATTCCTTGATTTCATCTCATCAACACTCAAAGTGGAAAAATGTGAAGAAAATGGTTAAGTGTTAGTCCAAGAATGTGGAGAAATGCAAAAATGATTTAGTATGGATCAAAGAAGCATAGAGGAATGTAGATAAATGACTAAGTGCGGAAAAATCCTTGACCATGCTCTATATGTGCCCCCGAGTGCAATTTCTTAAAGGTCAAGGAATGTGTTCAAAAGACAAAAATCCATTGCTATGCTTAATGTGTGCCCAAAAGCATTGATCTCCAACTGGCGGAGAATGTGTTGCAAGGTTGAAAATCTGAAGCAAGGTCTCATTTGCGCCTGAGTGCAATTTCTGCTGTGCCAAGAAAATGTTTGAAAATCTGAAAATCTGTCACCAAGTATTAAATGCACTCATGAGCGCTATCTCTTAAGGGTCGAGGAAAATATCCAAATGTGCAAGAATCCTACTCCTAGGCCAAAATGCGCTCTAGAGCACTATTTCATGACACTCAAGGAATCACACCCAAATGAAAGAATCCTTCACATTGTCAGATTTGTGCCCAGGAGTGCTAAAGCATGGGGGGCAAGGAATCTGTTTGAAATGGTAAAATTCTTCAACATAGTCAAATAGCGCCCTAGAGCGCTAAATTTACTAAGGCATCGAATTGTTTCAAAACATGAAAATCCACTCTCATAACTAATATGCGCCCAGGGAAAGGTTGGAAAAAAATCGATTAAATTTTGCCTAAGTTTAAAATCCATGCCCATGGTTAACTTGCACTAGGGGAGAAATTGAAAAGGAATGAGTTTAATTCATCTTAGCATGGGATTATTCTAAATGTTTAACATGCGCCCATGGTTATGGTTGAACAAGGCACTAGAAAATATTAAAATTGGACTAAGTATTATTTGAAAATCCACATATATATCTAATGTGCGCTCAAGGTTATAATTTAAATAAAATGTTGGAAATAATGGAAATTTATTTAAATGATGGAAATCCATGCCCATGTCTAATTCACACCAAAGGAAGAGGTTGATTGCAAGAGTGAATATAAAATCTGATCAGGGTGGAAAAATTGAAGTCAAGATCAAATCAAACATTGGGAGTGTTGAAAACTTATTTTAAATTTAAAATCCTCCTAGCTATTTAATTGACGCCCATGATTAATAAAATGTTGGAATAATTTGAAATACGCCTAAGTATTATTTAAAATTCCACCCGCTTCAAATATGCACCCATGAAGTAAGTGGAGTAATCATGAAGGTAAAGCCCAAAATGGAATCTTTATAAAATAAGAAAAGTGTGACAGGTAGCTTTTATGAAGAGATGTTGAAAGCGATTACTATAATTATCTTGTTACCAATATAGCATGTTGGTGGGAGGTTTTCCATATAAGAGAGGGATTGCATTTCATTTTTCTCACATTGAGATGGTGAATTCAAGAGAAGGCGTGATTTTTGAGAAAAGAAAGCTTGAGTTTTTTGTAGAGATCTTTTTTTAAGTGAGAAAAGAAGTTGGTAGTAAATTTTCAGATTTCAAGAGGTTTCTTCTTCAAGTTTTAAGCTTTTCCATGGCTGGAATAAAGAAGTTTTACATGCTTTTCATTTATTTATTCCTAGAAACCATTTTTGTGTTTTATTTTAAAAAATCTCCTCACATAATTCTTATATTATTTATTTTGTTTTGCAAGAAGATGGCAGAACCCAGAAGAGCAAGATTGTCAAGACCGGCTTTGATCAAGAACAAGATGAAGGGATTTCTTCCAGTTTTCGATATCGTGTCAAAATGGGAAGGAGTTGGCAATACAAATTTGGAAAGCCTACACATGGACAAGTACAATAGTTGGTTGTTCAGCCATAGAGATTATTCTCCAGCATGCTTGGCCAAGAAAATAGTCAGCAGTGGAATTGTGGGGGCAGCTGGTTTCCTCCCTGCCATCCAGCATCCTATTCTGACCATGGAATGTGTGTGACATTATAATTCAAAAGAAAGAGTAATCAAGGCTCTAGATGGCAAGGTGATGGCAGATCTCTCTCCACTAGCTATTGCAGAAGCCTTTGGAATTTCAACATATCATTCAATGGTGTGCAAGTCAAAAAAACAAGCACTCAGAATCTATACTTCCAGATTTGACCATTGTGATGGAGCTATCAACTGCAAGTGGTTGCAGAAGAACAAGCCTCGCCATTCCAAATTGCGCAAACAGCTTGTCTAGTTGGATCTTAAGCGGGAATACAGTGACGTAATGATGATGAATATTTGGGATCCTGCAGTCCTGCATTTTTGAGTCTTGGATGTGGTACTTTATTGAGGAAGTGACAGATGGAATCAAGGCTATGGGCTGGGCAAGAATGATCAGCAACAACTTAGATGAGCAGTTCAAGAATCTAGAGCAATCAAGGACATTTTATATGAGCTCGTATGTTATATATATGCTCGCCAGAATGACCAAATACGAAGGATTGAGATGCAAGGGACCATAGGATTTTATCCAAATCAGTTAAAAGTGCATAAGTGTTATCCCTAGTTGCACCTCAACCCTAGGGTAGATTTCATGAAAGTCAATGACACCCTTGCTATGCACATTGTCAAATCTTTGCAAGACGACTTTCATACAAGGTTGTCATCTGAAGTAATGAAGTTGGTGGAAAAATACGGATCATGGTTCATCCAATTCCCAACTTTCTCATACATTAGGCTCAAGGATTCTCTTCTAAGCCATACAGACTTCCAAGGTATCCGACTGACAAAATGGTGTTGTTGAAAGTCACTAGACAGTTGACTACATATGATAAAATTCAAAAAAGGAAGAAGCGAGGACTTGAATTCCCGGTCAACATGGGGGATTCTAATGAAATGTGTCAATGTCTACAAGCATCAGAGAGGTCAGTAGGCGAGTTGAAGTTATACCATCTCACATTTCATGCAGCAAGGATGTATTATGATCCTTATAACAGAATCAGAGTGGTAGCTGGCAGGAAGTGCCAACACAAGATGCATCTTGAAGATTTTTGGGCAAATGCTCTAGATGAGTATGAGATTAAGAAGAGAATGTTCTCCAAGTTTCCACTTAGAATGATCAGAGCATGCAGGATCCTCCAAATGCTAGATCAAGTAAAGGAAGATACAAACATAATACAACCCAAGTCTCAGTGAGAAAGAACAATGACCATTCAGCCACTTGATTAGTCTAGACTTGAATTAACGGATCCTGATTCAATATCTAGACCAGTCTTTAAATTCACAAGATGGTGGGTTGAGCATCAAGTCAACAGACTGAAGACAAGTGATGTTTGCTTGACCTATAACTTGATGGAACATCAAGAGACCTAGGATGACAAACATGGGCAATCATCAGAAGTTAGAACTAAGATAAAAGAAAATCCATTTAAAAATATTGAACGGGAAAAGGTGAAGACTGTTGTCTAGGATGTGCAGCCAAGGAAAAGGCCTGATGTACCAAGTGAAAAGCCTTCGCAGAAGAGGCAAAGGCCAAATTTAGGACCCCCATCACCCAGGCGGACATTGTTGTGATGTTTTCAGACATCACTCTATTGCGAATGGGGACCCCTAGATTTTTTCTTTTTAGGAAAGCCCCCCTTGGTCTTGCAAATCCATAATTGAATGAGGTCTTATCCGCCTCACAAATCAGTTCTTTAGCTGCCTAATTTGAATATAGGTTTGTGGTAATCTTCCTAAGTTTCACATTCCCGACACATGGGAATCAAGCCTTATGGATTTGTGGCATATAGCTTAGATCACCAAGGGATGCATATGAACAAATATAGCTCGATCCATTTATAAAAATGAGCACCCTAAGAGGTATTTTCCCCACAAGTGTTGACTTCCCATCTTAAAATTGGATCACACAATCATTTTACATTTTGCATCTCTTGTTGATCTTTGTTTTTGCTTGATTGTTGTCCATATATTAGTATCTTCCCAATGTAGATCTTCAATTACAAACCTAATACTTTTTGAAAAATCTTTCGCCATCAAAGATACCTCTTTGCATTTTGTTTCACTTTCAAATTAGTACCATCATCAATATCATCTTTAATAATGGGAAAATATGTTGGTGACTAATATTTACCTCCTTCCACCAAGTTGCTTGCTTTGAAGGAGTTACTTTTCTAGCTAGGAAGGAGAATATTTATACTCATTTGCCATGTGTCTTGTGTTGTAGTATCACCTACATTTAATTTCTATTCCTCCCTAATCAATTGGTTGTTTTCCTGTCTTCTTTATTACCTTAATTCCAATATCTGTTGGCGAGAGTTTGGAGAGATTCATTTCTCTAGCATTTGAGAAAAGTGGAGGATTGGAGAGTGAAGGAAGAATGGGTTTAAAATTAACTGGTCCAAATAATGAATTTGCAAATGAGGTTGCCAATGCAAGACAAAGAAGGTCCCGAAAAAAAGTAGCGCTGGATTAGGTAATTGTGAAGGTATCAAATTTCAGAAACCGTGGTTTTATGCTCATGAAAGACTTACTAAACCCTAGGGCCCTTCTATAACAACAATTCATTGTCTTCAAGGGTATTCAATTTTCACTTAGAAGAATCCTTTTGCACAAGGGTCAATGCAAATCTCACCATCAACGATAGGATGTTGATTCTCTTTGATCCATTTGTTAATCTCCAAAAAGTTGCCCCATAAATTATGGAAACAACAAATCAGCATATGATATATATATATATGATATATATAAATATATATAGATATGCAACCTCATCTTCTAGTGCTTCCTTGCCAAGATTGACAATGGAACAAATCAAATGATCCTCTTTTGGCTTATTATGCTCAACCCATGCATGAATAGAAAAAGAAAATCATTAGCAAATATATATTTACCTTCAAGGATCCCATTTTGATGTGTGGAGACAACTATAGTTTTTATTTTCCCTTTTTAATCCCAAAGTTGTAGACATAGGTTGTTGATGGATTTTTCTCATCACATGGATAAGGGATATCGAAGTCGCCAATAGGAGTAGCTACAAGGATATGAAAGGTCGAGAAAACCCTACTCAAGCTGCCACATGGAAAAGGCAACCATGTATTAATCCTTGAAACCCTAGCATCAGTTGCCAAAGAGTGATTTTCAATCCTAAGAAAAATAGAGGGGTGTATTAGATTTGTGGAGATCAAGAAGAGCCTTCATGGAGCAAGAGGGAAGGAGGTGATGTCAACTGGTCTATTGTCCATGGCTCCTTGCTGTCAACTTCTTCATCTTCTTGGTGCTCATTCAAAATCTGGTCTATTGTCCATGGCTCCTTGCTGTCCACTTCTTCATCTCCATGTCTCTCTATCCATTTGCCTAACACTACTGACAAAAACCTTTTTATTGGAATGAACAGCTACTCAGCAGATGAATAGAAATTTCCATACCCAGCACACACTAGCATGCAAGTTTCAGCGTTCTGCAAAAGCCTTCTATTCTCATGGACAGGTATGATCAAATCTCAATGCCAACAAAAGGACCAAACACACCATGCTTCTGATAATGTCTTTACTCAAGATGCCCAACAAACAAGGTAAACACTACAGCCAATGATCATTTGTTTTAGCAAATAAGGGCTCACATCTGGCATACATAACCTCATGCCTACTGTAACAAATGCTCTCACACAATATAAAGATGAAATTGCCCAACAAAGGAAGGAAATCACCCAACACCATAATCTGTACTGTTCATATCATCCAAGATTTCCTTTCACCCTTTAACTCACAAACTCTGAAATTTGATTTTTTCGAAGACTTCAAAAATTCATTGACTCCAAAACATTGATTCCCAATCAGGAAACATGAATGACTCCACCATCAGAGCTAGAGTATATAGTTGCACTATTGAAACTATATGCCCTTAGGGTTTTTGTTCTCGGGTTTCAGCTCCTCAAGAAGCTCTTCAAAACCCACAAATGAGGAAATAAATTGTGGAAAAATGAAAATCACCTTTTATTAAAACACAGAACATTTTTTTCTTTGAGTAGAGGTACAGGAAAATATATTATGTTTATCAATTATAGTGATACTCATAATTACCAAAAAATAGAATATTTAAATACCTCATTGACATAATTTGCAATAATGAAAATACTCAAGTCTCAAAATGTCATTACACAATGAAAATTCAAATTACAATCATAACTTAACATTCATATTCCTCTTCATCTAACGAATCAAGATCAACATCAACATTTGGTTCAATTTCATTTGAACCATAATCAAGTGATTGCCACTCCCACTAGCTATGTCAACTGCAGAAGCTGGTTCAATTTCATCTTGCAAACATTTGACAACATGCCAAATCATTAAGAATACAAGGAAAGTGATTTCACACAACATAAACAAATAGCTTCTACATATGCATAATGTAAATGAATTGAAATTAATCTCATTAATGTCGATATAAAGCTTACTAATGAAAAGCACATACAAAATACTGAGACTGGGGTGGGTTGAATCAGCAATTGTAATAGTCTACCCTGTTCTGAACCGATTCCCCCTTTCTTTTATTTAAAACAAAGAATTGCTACTTTGTATTATGATTATTTATCAACCACTATCTGAAGGTTCTCAGACATTTTCATTTGTTTTCAGCGAGCAGTGTACTGTGAATGTTGTTTGATATGAAAACATATATAGATTCATGCAATATTCTGCTAATGCTTACGTTTACCATGCATATACAATTCATAAAACTCCAGATAAACTTAGCTGATAACTTCTGGTTTAATAACAATATGGAAAAGAGAACGTTAAATGGCAGTTTAAGATGGTAAAAGACTACATACGGTATCCTCCAGACTTGTCACGTAATCGATGTGCACCCAGTCATTGTCCAACTCAGGAATGCCACTCAGGTCATGTCCAAACGATTCCCTGCTGCAGAGAAGTGCCAGTGCGGCCGTAAATAAAGGCCCCAGCCTCTCGCGTTCTCTCCTACGGGTAACAGCAGTGTGGCTTAGAGCTCACGCTCGAAAGTCGCCTCCTTCTCCAGTTCCCACGACCAAGCTACACGGTTCAAGTCGCCACTACACCCGTCGCATATGATACTCTCTGCTGTGCGGTTCTAATGCTCCACGGTGGTCGACTCCTTCATGACAGACCAGTCGCAACTAGTCACGTGCCTGTTTAATATGGATATATGCAGATAGAATTATCTCCTTGACTGTAATCGTTTCAACAGCGAAAGAGATGTTAGTAATGAGGGATGACATCCTCAAAACCCAGCAAGCAATCTCAGCCCAGCATTCCTTAAGGAACATTCACAGTGTTCATAACTTCAGTCCTTTTCACATATCCAGCACAGTTCCCCAAACATTGCTTTAATAAGTCTCTCTCCAACCCCATTCCTCTTGCCACGGCAATGTGGGATATAGCAAAGTATGCATCAAATGCTTTTGTCCTCATGTGCTGTCTGTGTGCCTTTTTCTAAAGAGTGACTAAGGTTTATAAAGTGACTTTATAAGTCATTAAAATATTTTAATTTAAAAGGGTCACTTTATAACCATATCTTTGAATATTAAAAAGGAGCAGAAAACAAACTTGGAATGCTGTGAGTAATAGCTCGTCGGAAAGAGCTTGATGAGACACATCACATCCCCTCACTGAAAACATGCAGATACTGTATTCCTCTAGCCGTTTTTACCAAACAAGGTAGGCCATCTCCAAACCAACCAACAACACCATTTGGCCTAACACTGAATTTACCTAGGCCAAAAGATTCAGGATCCCTCTGACGTCCAGGTTAGCCCTCGGGACCTCAGCAGACGGGCTAACGACTAATCATAATATGTCTCACTCAAAAAGGGGACATGACAGCAATTTAAACTTTTAAAACCATGTAACCACATAAAACATATAGAGAGCAAACTTGAAGAAGCAAACACAGAATTTCACATGGAAAACCCTTTCCGGTAAAAAACCACAGCACACAACAGCTTTCATTAACACAATGGGCACTAACCCATATTACATCAAAGAGCACCTACTCTCCTTGACACACCAACTTCGAACACCTGAAGTACCAATTCAAAAATAAAACTCGATAAAATTTTAGAACACACACAGCTAACAATTTAGAAATTTGCTGGCGATTGATATTATACAGTAGATCACCATTAGTGTATACACAAAACTGAACACCTCATAACTACAGGTAAGGCTCCAAAGTCTCCTGCAATGGTTTCCTGTCTTATCAATCTTCTGACAATGATGGCAATGAAAGAACTCTTCTGTAAAGAATCATGATACCAAACTTCTTTTCACTATCTAAGTGCTCTAATTCTTCTCACACCAATGCAATGCAGAGAATGATATTGATTAAGCTATATGTAGATTGCATTGTACAATATTACCAAAATGTCCTCAACCTTCATAATGGAAAATGAAGTAAATTGGCATACGACTCATAACCAGATAATAAAAAGCATCACTCTGCACCATAACATTGTTCGTATCATACCAATTCTCACTCTCACATTCCTTTTCAAACTCCACTCTATAACAGCTTGAGTCAAGAGCTTTTTCTTACATAAATGTTACACCATACCTTCAAAAGCTCTGCCAAGTCCGTATTCCTGCCATCCAAATTTTCTACAGCTCAGTTCCCTTTTTAGAATCACTTCCGCACCATCATACTGTATACTTCAAAATATCTTTTCTTTTGAAACAGTGATCAAATACATTTGCCATGCAGCCAAAAATATCATACCATAACTTAGTCGCATCTACCATCCATTCAAAATGGCTCAGTAATTACATCATCTCCTGTTCTTCACACAACAATGTACGACAACTCCTAAAAAATGCCCAGCAACAATAAATTGTCATGTGTCAACTCACACACCCAGCAAGGAAACGAACAACTGTATGAAACTGGGAAATTTCACGAAGTAGTTTCTTTAAAGGAGTTGCCCACTCCCTAGAGCCGTCGAACCACAAATAGCTGAGGAAGAATAAATAAAAAACGTCCAGTCTTGGTCATTGCATTAACTCTCTTTTAACATGCCCTCTCTATGACACCATTCTCGTGTCAAACACAAACAAATCTGTTATTGTATGATGCTCGACTTTTTATTCTTGTAGGAAAACAGCTGAGTATTATGCTTGTTTTGAAGTATCCATACCTTTAAAATAAAAATCGTGAGCTTTAAAAATAGAAAAAATGGTTACAGCCAACACCATAAAAGAGCCACCTCCACTAAGCTGTCACATCCCTAAAAGAGTCAATGAATTAAAAATTCCATTCCCAAAGAGAAATGTCAAACATTGATGAGTGTAGTGTGTATATTTAATGGAGATTTCACAGGAGTCAACCTTTTAACATACTTGATGACATGTCAATCTCACTTGGCACAAGGAAGCATGAAGTTGACAAGAAGACAGCACAAGTAGACGACCAACCAACTCAAGCATACAACCAACCAGCTCAAGAAAACACGCAAGTTGCTAAACCAAACAACCAAGCAGCTCAAGCACGAAACCAAGTAGCTCAAGTACACATCCAAGTAGCTCAAGCAGCTCAACCATTTCATTCTAATTCTCTATTACTTTGAGTAATTCTCCGAAATTTATAAAACCTTGATCATCAACCTATGACATCAAAGACAACAAATTCAACAACTTTGTGTTCACAAGTACAACCACAAATGGAACTCAAATGATATTTAATTACTTGCTACCATATTTTGATATACAATGTTGTTACAAAGTTATAATATAGCTAGGACTGGATGGATAAAGGAAATGTTATACCCAAAATGATAGAGTAAAGTTGAGGTTGTGATGTATTAAAGTACACATGGTGCAGCACGAGGTGATTCCTAGATGCATGGGTTTAATGTGGGTCTGCTAGGTTCATTGTGGATCTTTCACAGAAGGATCCACAATGAGCTCGAGAGCCTAGGCATAACCCTAGGTTTACCTAGAGCATGCCCAAACCATTTATTAAAAGGTGCATGAAACAAATTTTAAATCACTAAAAATCTCTAGATTTCTTGGGTTTTTCAATATCTCGAATCTACTTTGAGCCTAGGTGTCGTGTCTGAGTTTTGGGACCAAAATCAGCTTGCCAAGTCTAAGCTGAGTCCATACCATGTAACTATGGCTAGAACACCACTTCTAGATCCTCCAAATTCTTCAAACTCAAAGGAGTTTTCAAAAATAGCTATTTTTAGCTAATTCTAAATTTAGATAGATCTTATTTTTGGGAAAATTGTTGAAGCAATCTTTATTTATGCTCTAGTTTGATTAGTTTTGCTTCTTTAAAGTACTTTCTTTGTAGGTTTTCAATGTTTTGTTTTAGCTACATTGATTTTTGAGATTGTTTAATGATTATCCTCTAGGTTCTCGAATCATTTGATTTCCTTGTTGATTTTGGGTACGAAACATCCCAGAATCGGATTCTATCGTAAAATGTTTACAAAAATGTTCAAGGTACTATATTTTTCCCAACACAATGGTTCTATCAAACACCTCTCATACCTATGCAATATTGCGCATGATGTGGCATTTCTGGAGCAATTCCACTTATCGTTTTTTTAACTTTTTTATTATTTAATGAGAAAAGCCCTAAAACGAAAAACAAGGATGGACATGACCAAAAGCAGGTTTTGATTTACCATCACGAAATCAAGAGCTGAGCCCTTCCTTCCTTGTCTCCCTAATAACAAATATGAATTGTGCTTGAATACCTAATTCTTATGATGCAAACCACATGCTGCTAGGCGATGATAAAAAGGGAAATAGAAGCAGTTTGTTGTGATGACCCCATTTTTTAGCAAGTATTGGCAGGGCTTGGTCAGCTCATCATCGCGACCCTCGTGAGTTGATGCCTGGTTTTGATGGTCCCAGTTGGCAGACTTGCTATTTTTAGTAAGTCTGGACTTACTATTTTTTGTAAGTCAATTGGTCAGTTTCTATTCCTGGCAGGGCAGTATCAGCAATGGTCAGTGCTTCAGACAGTGTTCAAAGTAGGCAATTCTGTGGCTGGGGATTTACTATTTATAGTAAGTCTATTTTTGGCAATTGCTATTTTTTGGTAGTGCAGTGAATGGCTATGTCAGTTTGGCCTGATCAGCAGTGGATGCGGGATTTATCGCATAAGTTCATATTTATTAATTAATAATTATTAATTAATATTTATAAAATATTAATTAATAATAAAGCCACATTATTATAATAATACTTTATTATAATAATGTTTTAGAAGCTGATAATTAAAAGAGCTGTGAACTGAAGCTCTTTTTGGGAAACTGTGGCCAAGGATGGATTATAAATATGAGCTCATTTCATTGGGATTGGCACTCGATTATTGATTAAACTTTTGAATTTGTGGCTCTGTGCCAGAATTTATAAATTGTGCCCTTGCTGAAGTATAAGGGTTTCTGAGTTTTACATTCTTGCAAATGTGCTGAAGTAAACATTTGCTTCATCTCTCTACTGTTGAATCTGTGGCTAGGAGAGGAAATTTATGCTGAGAATCATCATTGTGTTTGGAAGTTGCTGAAGAGGGCAATTACACACTGAGGGTGTAATTGTTTCAGATATTATCATCGAATGGACATTTTATGAAATTCGATAGAGTTGTTCCAGCATTCTTAATTAGACTTTATGTCTGGTGAATTGTGGGTATTAATCCTGGATGCAAATGTACTCGATTGATTCATTCCAAAAACACTGAGCACAAAGATTTCGGCTGTGTGGGTTTGAGACACATTGCGGGTGAACAGCAGGCTTATTTACCCCAGAGACTTGGCGTCAATCATACCACAAGCCTCAACGCATCATTAGTATCTAGCAGTGTTCCTGTTTTGGCACAACGGATGAATGGGGACATGTCGCCGCCAGCATGCAAGCCGCGATTAAGAGTGGGTGTATAGCGGCCAGCTAATATGAGAATACAAAGGGGTGGCGTAACATAATTATCATTGTTAATCCTCAATTACGGCTGCTCTTGGAGTGGAACGGTATTTACAGTTGCCTTCTATTTTTGTATTTGGTTAAGGAAATTGCAAGCCATTTAGTGTAATGTTATTTTATCTTATGTATCATTTTGGAAAATACAAAAAATATATATATATATATATTTTGATTTCCAAAAATAAAGAATAGAATTGCTATTTGGTATAGAGCCAGGCAGGCTCATTACATGTTTGAATAAATTCGTTGAATGTAATTTCCGAATTTCACCAAATAAGCATTTGAAATAATTGTGTATGGCTGGCTGAGAAATACCAAATTGGATTTGAATATTTAAATAAAGGAGTCTTGCTAGAAATTTTTATCTTTGTGCAAAATCAAATTGAATTATCAACAGAGCAAGGTTGGGCTCATTACATTTGCATACTGGATGGGACCGACAGGCCTTCAGTTGCTTTCTTTCCCTCAATGAACCATAATCCCCCCCACACAAGTGGAAGAGCCCACTCCCATTCCCCCTCTAACTATAGCTTTATTCCCCAACTATAGTTGCTATTATTATTTATTAAAAATTTAATTTATTATTATTTACTAAAAAAATAAAATTAATATATTATTTATAGTATTTAGTATATTATTAATTAAATAATTTAATAAATCGCTACATATAATTATATTATTATACACAAATATTATAATATATAGTTTAATAATATGTATAATTATATTTTAGTTTAATAGTATCTAAGTTTATACATATTATTAAACTAAAATATAATCATGTATATGAATATATATAGTTTTGAAAATTATTATATTACACGACTTAATACGTTATTGATAGTGTGTGTGTATATATATATATATATATATATATAACTTTGTACAGATGTACCCAAAACGTACCCAACCCCTCCCAAAAATATGCCATATAAAAGTTTCGTACCCATGTACCTATACCCATATCCGATTAGGCAACCTAACCTGCCTTATCCTAAATCCCAAAAAAGGGATTTCGAAAACTCATTAATTATTTTGAGCCTGATATTATCATGTTTCTTATTGATAGTCCAAGTTGTGCATATTTTGCTGAATTTATCACTCAAGTTGGTGTTTGTGATCACTTTGTTCAATATTTCAAGTACCAAATTGAAAGTTCTTAATTAGTATTGAGCATTACATTCATGTTATTCGTCTATCTAGGTTGTAGCTTTGTATGCAGCTTTAGCTATTTAATTCTTGCAATCAGGTGTTGTCTGTGTTAAAGTAGTTATTCCTTTAAAATTTTGTGTGCTAACTTGTTGGTTTCTGGTTTTACCCAGCAGAAACGTGTTGTTGCTATGCTTCAAACCAACCACTTATATTCTTATTAGCTTTAATTTATGAAAGCCATAATATCTTACCTTTGAGAGAAGAGTGGTTTCGAGTCTTGTGCTCATTCCCAAGGCTAAAAATATTTTTTCAGTTTATTTCACTTTCTTGTAAATAGGATTAGTAATTGTGCATAGCGTTGTAATTGTACATTTTGTCAGTAGTCCTGCGTCTAGGGTTAGTTTATTTTTCAGGGCACTTAACAATGTAATATGAAGACAAATCTTACCTCACTGTTCCATGGATTACTATTTGCTTTTACTCCCAATGTAAGCACATTGGTTACCAATTCTAAGCTTCAATAAAAGGGGTATGAAATCTGTTGTCCTCTCGTGCTATCAGATTTGACTGAATTTTTTCAAAAGATTACACTTGATTTTGTCTGAATAATTAACCTGCCAAGTCCTTTATGGTATGTAGGCAGTTCTAGAGTTTCCTTAAGACATTTAGAAGAATAACTTCATTTATTTACCCTGAATTATGCTTGTCTTCCTCGTACAGGTGACAGTAGTTTGCCATCAATAAGCATCTGGAACTTTTTAAGCTTATTACTTTTCTTCAATTATAATTTACACTCAATGGTTCTCTCTATTTTCATTGGAATGAAAACTCTGATAAACAAAATGGTCATGCCTATACCAATAAACACTGTGACCTTTTTAATTTAGTTACAAATCAGCAACAATTCACCAATTTTCCCAGCCAAGGCTCATGAGGTGTTAGGTGTTCAAGGTTTAATACTGTATCAGGTTCCACCATTAGCAAGTACTTCAATGTATATCTATGGGGAAATCTTACACTCTGCTGGCTGACATGGGGAACTCTATATTTATGTAGACGGCATGACTATTTCTGCAGGTCTGTAGGAAATAATCGCACAAAACCCAGTCTAAGGAGCAGGCTTGCTCAGGCTTACACAAGTAATAAATGTGTGATATGGTAGTGTCTCATGGAAGCGAAAAACATCAAAAAATGGTCAAAAGAGGTAAAACACAAATTAAACGTCCAGATCTCTGATCCTCTCTCTTGAATGCTTATTAACTTTGCTTAACCTTTATTAATGCTTGATATTCTGTGCAATCTGAAATTTAGTAACAGGGCACTGTGGTTAACTTTCTGTGCAATTAACACTGTTGTGATGCAGTGAACTAATGTCTTATATGTGCATCAAAGTCTACAAAACTGCTGGTAACAACCAAAAGGAGTCAGTACCCATCAGGTATTATGAATTTTAATTCGTCCAGTAAATCATAAGAGCCTAAAACTGCAAGCATGTATTTTATTGAGCACATCTATAAAAAATAACATTGTCGACTTTAAACTTTATTTGGAAAGTGCAAAAGAACCATGCATTTAATAAGCAATAGAGAAAATTTGTATTCAAAAAAGGTATATCAAGTCATTCAAAATAAACATTAGTTTATAAACTTAATTTATCTATCTCCTCAAATGTTCACATAAAGGGCAATGCAAGAGCTTAAGAGGCAACTAGTTTATAAACGCATGGAAACCTCAAAAGGAACTTAGTTTCCAAGACAGAACTCAAATTATTAAAAAATATATATTTCAATCTTAGAATGGATCTAGTATATAATGTTGTACCTCATACAGCACCACTTCTTCATCTGTTTCAAGCCCTGCCATTTCTTTAAATTTATCTAGATCTTCCATAGGCCTGCTGTCTTTCTTCACATGTTGTTTTCCTATGTATCTGAAAATTCAAAATAAGTATATTTTAGCATTCAACACACTGAATGATATGGGCTCACCTAAGACATTAGTAACAAAGTAATCCCCAGGACATTTTTACTCACCGAAGCCCCTTTTCCTTTGGGTCATAAAGCTTAAAAAATAGTAAAATAACCTCCCTTGCAATTGCAGATGGGGGAAATATTGTCTGTTCTTCCTGAAAAGCCAAAATTGTAATCACATAATTATCCTTGAGTGCATCCTTCAATAAAATTCTAAAAATATAAAATTATACTCTGGTTTGCAAGGGTTTGACAAGGTTATAATACCATTGTATAATGATATTACTGTCATACAAATAGAGAAATTGAAACCTAATAATTTCAAACATCTTTTTGATAAAAAAAAAATTGTTTGGACATCCCTTGTTTTACAAGCTGCATAAGATAGCATCGTAAACTAATTATAATCTAGACTGAAGCCAGACCATTGTAGAGGAGGCATCAATATAAAAGAATTCCTATTGCTGTATCTCAAGAAAGAAATCAAAAAGAATGTCAGTAAAACAAGTTTAATTTATTTTTCACCACAGGAATCTGACAAAAGAATGAAGATTATAAATCTTAATTCATTACACTATTGGCACATGGCAATGAAATATCCCAAGTATGCAAATAGTAGAAGAGTAGACAAAGTACGCATAAATGAACCAGCAAAGCAGAATATCATATTCAAGCAACTGGGATAATTACAACATTTGATAATCGATGGGTTTTCTAGTGATATCTCCATGTTGGGAGTCGCGGAGATCGGTATCAGAGGCGCAGATCAGAAGTATTACAATGCCAATGAATGCACATCAATGCAGATGAAAACTCTGTGAATGCCGACAGTCTCACTCATATGGGATCTACAATCTTAGATACAATTGCTACTGTGTTGCAATGAAGACGCTCCGATTATATCCCTATCCTCAGCTTCAATCTCCTTATCAATATCAAGTGCCGTGGATGTGTCAAAGAGGGTTTGTGTATGTTGTAGGCTACTGGAAGGTGTATGGTGAAAAATTGATCAAAAGAAAACACAATTTTTAACGTAAAAAATCAATCAAAACCAGATACAATTTTTAGGAAAAAACATGAAAACCCAGAATAAGTTTTTGGAAAAATTTATAAAACCCAGAATAATTTTTTGAGGAAAAATTATAAAACCCAAAAAATACAAAACACCACTTCTTTTGAAAAAACGTGAAAAACCCTCCCATAATTTTTATGGAAAAAATAGAAAACCCTAGCAATAAAACAGAAACCCTAGCCAACTGAAACACACCAAATGAAGATTTCATGATTTACAGGAATCGCTTAAATAGATTTAGTGTCGTCGGCCAATTTTTATGAATACAGTTACTTTTCCAAAAGCTGTGTCACATAAACTACTGAAAAAGATTGCCCTTTTTTTCACATTTGCTTCCTTTTGTTTCTCTTCTTCAGTAGTCAAAGGTCTTCCTAAAGGAGGAAAAAAGCCAGATTGAATTGTCTTTAGTGTTAAGTGACCACATTTATGTCAATGGGCCACTTTATTATTTCCCAATTTTAAAATTTTAAAAATTAAAGGGAAATTCGAAGAAGAGGGAAGTTGAAAGGGTGAAATTAAACCATTTCCTAGAAGGTTATAAAAGAGCATTGAGAGGCTCTTTTGGAGGCATGTTGAGTTTATTCTTCTTCTTGATTGAAATTGTTGCGGTTTTGGAGTTTGGAACTTGTTCCATCTCAACCTCTTGAGGATGAAAACCCTCTTGGGAACATCAGTTTCAAGGGTGAAAGATTATTCCCTAGCTGTTGTTGGCAGAGTCAATCAGATTTCGCAACTAGATTCAATGTATAGAGTTTTGGAAATTCATTGAAGTCTCTTCCATACACAAATTTGCAAAATAATAAGGTTCAATAAATTTCTGGTATTCATCTTGCAATTCTGTGTTATAAGGTGGTTTTGTAATATAATGGTATCTTTGCAAGTTTATATTAGTATCATTTTGAAGTTTTCGAGTATGGCTTTTGAAGAGGAAATTGTTATTGTGCTGGTCGCCAAGCATTAATGATTTAAAACTTGAACAAATGTCTATTGGGGATATTTCATACTTCAAACTACCGTAACAATTAAAGTAGTGGATTTATTACAAACTACTACTAAACCCCAAAATGTCATGACTAATAGTAAATCAAGGGGGAATGAGATGGTGCATGATACAATCTAATAGATATCTAGTGAGAAAGAAGATCCAATAACCAAACCTCCACCATCAGGCGACTAAGTGATTGATCCAATATTAGTGATAGTCAACACGACAAAGAAACCAACAGTGCTGAATATGGAGATCCTTGGAAGGAATCTCATCAATACAATTGTTAATGGGGTCTAGCATGAATGTACATTTGGAAGACACTTGGAGAAGTCTCGGCAAGTCGACCATTTGGCCCCCAACTTTTCAATTAGTGGGTGCAGATCAGCAAGGTGTTATGGTACTTCGAGTTTTAATTGGAAAAAAGACAATTATTGGAACCCAAGAATTTTTGTTAAACTTCGGGTCACTTCATTAAGGAAAAACTTGTACGTTGCATTATATTGGGTTAGAGTTGACTTGTAATAGCCAACCCCAATCACAATTGTAAAAAGAATACAATCTGTATTGAAAACAAGGGTATAAAGTGTATAATCGATTTAAAAAACCAAGCAATTGGTGAGCAAGCATCTTCCTCGAATTGGTCAAATTCAGACTTTAGGGAAGATTGGACGAATAATCAAGGTCAAATGGAACTGAACGATGAAGGAATTTAGGAGTTATAGTCATGTTCAAAGGATAAAAGATATTCTCTTTGCGGCCTATTTCATTGGTGAATGGAGGATTATTAGATATTTTAACCAACTCTCAATGAAGAGCAACCGATTAAAGAATGCAAAACTACTAAGTGTACATCTTAGGTACTAAGAGAAAAATATTTTAGTTGGAACACATAGATACATGTCAAATCAAATCAACTTTACAAAAAATTAACAGAAAATTAGAAAATAAAGAAACAGTCTTGTTGATGTAAGTTTTATTCCACTACAACATGCAGAATCAAATACCCCAACATTTCAAGGTGAAACACTTAGACACTCAATCCTCTCTTGATATAAGGTCATCTCTCATGTTAAGCTTGCAAAATAAGATCATGAAATGACTTCAAGGTTCTTTTGATCGTGGACAATTGCTCAGTTGAAATGATGTGATTTGCTGGTAATCACTTAGGGGACTTACGATGTTTCTCAAGACTTGTCAATTGTTTGCACTTCTAAAGATTTGGCTTCACAATGTGCAATGAAAATATAGTTTTTTGATTTCCAATTCTTGACTTCAACTTGAACTTAAACTTAACTTCTACTACTACTCCTAAGTATGAATGCAAATGTGGACGACTTGGACTCTACTAGATGTGGTTTTATCAGCGACTTCCACCCACCTAGTGCAAGCTTCTAAGGTATACTTAATTGATTTTCAAATTGATATTTCTTCTTCGATCCCACCAAATAGATGCAAACTAAAGCTCAGATAACAATTGAAGTTAAGTGCTCTCAATCATCAGCATGCCACACAAGGCACACTTACAATCAATAAGACGCTAGTGGCCCAGATTTATTCGAGTCAAGCAAGTGAACATCCACAATTACTTTCACTCATCTAAACTACTTGAAGCAAATTCTATTCTATTCTAAACTCAACTTAAAATGAAAATAACTTGAAATGAAATCTATTCAAAGTGAAGATGAAGATAACCACGCAATAATTCAAACTTGTTCAAAACTAATCACCACGCAAAGCACAACAATGACAAGTAGAGCAAATTTGGCATTATTCTTGCAACAATTCTCCAACCTTACTTCTTTACAAATGAGAGGAGCAAGCTTATATATAGGGAGCTTCAATACAATGAGTGGCCAAGATCGATTTGAAATCAAGGGAGAAGATTAATCCACATCATCCCTAATTAGAGTTTCCATAACCACTGCTTATAAATATTAAATGCCCAACCAGTTACAATTAGGCACCATCACGTGGGCCAATAGAAAAATCACATTGCTTTCCAAGGACCAATGAGAAAATAGAATGGGTGTAACAACCAGATAAGGGTCACCAATAAATGGACCAACGAGAGCATTTGTAGAAGAAACCACCACCTAGCAGACCAACAAGAAAATCCAAATGCTTCCATGAGCCAATCAAAAAAAGGGCCATGTGGGCCTATGCCACTTGGCGCCAAATGGGCCAATCAGAAAGAGGCATTTATTTCTTAACCAATGAAAAAATTATAGGCCATGTGAGGCCTACATCGAATCATCACCTTGGGAGTCATGTCTGTCATCTTCGTTTTCCCTTTCATATTCATTGAACCTGGACACAATTTCATTAATCATCTTCATGGGGACACTTGGCACTGATCCAAGCCTATATTCCTGGTGTCCAAGATCACTGGTACAAGTAGCACAAATCCTCTTCCAATCACCAGAAATTCAGATAGCCATAAAGCATGCAAACTTGGAGGCAGCCTCCATATGCTCAAGTTTAAGCGTGTTACCCTCTGCGAAGTAGAGGTCCTTCATCTTTTCTTGCAATTGTTCCACATTCAACTTTTGATTTTTATCTATCTACGAGTGGAAAATAGTCCTCACATAATCCAATATGTCACTCTTTACTTCCAAGATAGCCTCCTTTGTAGCCAAGCAATCTGACTCTACCTGCTTGAGTATGTCACCTTTGAGAGAGATAGCTCGATGCCACGCCAAGAAGTCAACCTTTTGCCTTTTGTCTATCACTTGATCCTTTATCAATGTATGTAGTGGTGTTTCCATGATATCCTGCAGCCGTGAAAGAACTTCCTCATGACTTGATGAGAAATCTCCACATTGTTCCAGTATCCTCTGGCTTCGTTCCTCAAGGGAAAGTATAGTGTCATAAGTCCTGACGAACTTAACCATGAACATGTTTTCCTTTTCAAATATGGATGCCATCCATTTCTTTGCATCTTGTCCTATCAATCCCATTCCTTCTTGCTCTCCTATGGATGTACTGGAAGTAGACCTGGGAGGAATGGATGTTGTGTCTTCATACTGCCTAAGGCGTTCCTTCAGAACCATTACCTCTACCTTGTATTTCCTTTTCTTTGCCACTTCCTTTCGTAATCTTTCGTCCAAGGCCTGAATGGAACCATGAGCCTCTTCTATCTCTTGTTTCTTGGTGGCGTGCCCTATCTCATATTCCTCAACGTCAAAGTCATTCGGAAGCATATCTTCTTGGTTTTTTTACATTTGGTACTGCAACTTGTACTTTACGTGCTCTTGAATTGTCCCTGACTATCTGGTAGAGCCTGTGAGCTAGTGCCTTGTCCTTATCACCATCCTTCCTTTTTAAAATCTCCTCCACACTATCCACTGATTGTGTGATTATTGCTTGTCTTTCTTTCAATCTTTCTTTTAGCCATGAAGGGACTGTTATTTCTCCAAATTCGTCACCATGTCCTCCTTCTTGGTTACAACCTTGCATTTCCATGTTCACTTCTTGTGATTGAATCTTTTCATTATCGGAAAGTGCCTCAATGTCAATAATCTCATTTGGCTCATCCTGTTGTTCTTCGTTTCCTTGAGGGGGAGAGTTCACTTCCTATTCATCTGGATCCAAAGGGACATAACTAGAACTCTCACTTGCTCTTGACTCTGTAGTAACCTGATTCTACACTTCATTCCTTGGTATAGAAGTATCCACTTTCTTTGGAGGAACACCAACTACTGTAGGCACTTGTTTCTTTGGAGGTGGATGTATGTTTGCACCCTCCTTCCTCTTCTTGCTTTTGATCATTGAGGCCTTATCATTTTTTCTCTTACTATTCTGACTTTCCACCCTAGTACTTGTATCTTGTGGTGGTCCACTTGACTCTTCTGTAGGTTCTCCCACCCCCTCCATCAATGCATATGTGAATGAGACCTTCCTTGATCTGAGCTCGGCTATCTGTTTCTCTAACCATGCTTCTGTAAATGTTTTTACTGTCATCATAATTGCATCGAGGCTACCATCATCTCTATCTGTCCAATCAATAAGTGGGATGGAATCCTTCCTTGTTGTTTCATAATCTGGGTGTAGGCATTGTCCATCATCCTCAATGTGATCCGGAATTACAAACCACTCAGTTGCTCTGAGCAAGTCTACTAACATCCTAGAGAAAGATCTCTTCTTTATTTCTTGATCATCTACTGCATCCGCTCAATGGTCTTCAATGTGTGATATGTGGTAATATATGTTCCCATATGCCTTCTTTATATGCTTGTGAGGATCAAAGTTGGGTCTACCGTGGTATACCCCCAAGGAAAAGTGTTCAAATTCCTTCTCTGTTGCTTCTGCTACTAAAAGAGACAGGCACCTCTCACTATCTAGATTGAAAGGGAAGGCACTCCCAGGCCTGAGATTATTTCCTTGAATACTGTGATATGTAACCAACTACCTAGATACCTCCATCAACACCATCTTGTTGGTTGGGATCCTGGGAAGCTTCACTGAACAAACTGTACTCCCTTGTATGCGGATGTAAGTGAACTTAGGAAACTGAATGTACCACGATCCATACTTCTTCATCAAATCCCCCGCTTTTTTTGATAATCTCCTTTTAGGATTGCCCTGCAATATCCTCGCATTATGCATGGCAAAGACATCATCTGCTATCTTGTATCCATCTCTATCCTGTAACTGCAACTATGGGTAGCAATCATACATTTTATACTGTCCTGGCTCATTTCCAATCTTCCCAAGGCATTTTAACCCTGGATACTTACGAAGCCATGCCATCATATATACCAAGTATGACCCCATGTAAAAAGCCTTGGTATTCTCAATAGTCCTCAGCTGCTTGTCAATGTTGTCACCTATTATCCGTGCCCAATCAAACTTCTCTTGCTCATTGACAATCTTATCTATAAAATAGCACATCCATGTTTCAAAAGGGGCGGCATGTTGACTTCCCATAACTCTTCTCAACATCATGATGAGGTCTCCAATGTCATCCTTGAAGTCTTGTTTTGTTAACTTGGGCAACTTGGCATGATGACTCCTTGGCCCATCTAGCCACTCCTTGTTAACCATGTTGGTATACTCAGTAGTCCTTCGGTCAAAATCCTTCATGGCTTCCTCTTTGGTCTTGATAACATCCATCTTGTGGTAGGGAATACCAAAAGCTTCCCTTATATCACTTTTTGTTAATGAGACCACTACACTTCCATTGTCTTTGACCACTTGCCTGGTTGCAACGTTGTAATGCCTTGCACACTCCAATACCAACTATGTCCACTGATGTGATGGAGGAAAGGCAGCTGCCTGTACTATGCCATTGTTGATCATCCCTTTCACCCACTTTGATGGCTTCAGCTGGAACATTTGATCTCTCATCCGATTCAAGTTGTAAGATCCCAAATCTGTATCATCCACTTTGCTCCATTTTGATGTGAAACCGGATTTTGGAGTCATCTCCTGTATATCAGACTTCAGCTGGGTCTGTCTTCTTGCCTTAGCAGTCATCCCATCTTTGTCTGCAGTGTTTGGTACTTTGGGTTTGGCTGCGAGATCAACTCCTTCCTTGGCCTTGGTCCTAGGATTGATACTCTCAGCTTCCTTGTCCATAACTGAACCTGTCATACAAAACACTAATTCAACCTAGACTTAATTGCATCAGATTCGTATCAGCATAACGTATTAAACTTTATAATTCTTAGGAGTATCAAACCCTTAAGAAGAAATTGAATAGTCTTGCAAGAAATTGAATTTAAGTTCTTAGTTGAATGGGAAAGATTGCAAGTTCAATATCCACATGCATTATATAATCAAACCACCTTGGTCACCTTGCTGTTGGAAGAAACAAATGACTGTGATTCTGAGAATTGATGACTGATGCAGGACTGTGAAGTAGTGGAGATTGTCCAGATGGATTGCCCGATTGTTCGATTTATAGACACCAATGACAAGAATCGAAATCCTTGGCCGATTGCAATGATTTTCAAGTCTGACAATGGAATAAGATGACTGAGATCAGAGTTCTGACTACTAGTAAATGTTGTTGTTTATCAAGCTTGTGAAGAAATTCGCTCAGAATCAGGAGTTCATTGCTCTCTTATCAACGCTTATCATCAGCTCTGCAATAAAGAACTAAGAAAATTCTCCCAATATGCTAACAGCTTCGAACTCTTTCATTCAGACCAGCAAATGATCTCAGATTTATTTGCAAACGATGCTCCCATAATGTTATCGACAATCCTTATAAAGAGGTGGTGAGATTTGTTGGTCATCAATTTTTAAAACCACCTCCAATCAATCAATCCATATTTGCATTGAATTTAATTCCACATTGCATTTAATTCCAATCCCTTTGTATTTAATTTGACTTCCTTTGTATTTAATTTGAATTCATTTACATTTAATTTGAATTCCTTTGTATTTAATTTGAATTCATTTACATTTAATTCGAATACAAGCCCCCCTCTATTGCAAATTGATGCAAGAGCATCTTGGGTTCTTGGCAATCCTATACTAACCAAAAATATGTTTGTTTTGAAGCTCGGTAGCTTGTCGGAGACTTTCGGTAGACTGCTTGGTAACTACTCTGGAGTTCTCAGTTGAAAGTTCTGGTTTCTTTTCACCGACCGAACTCGGTTGTTGTTCTTGGCATTGTTTCACCGACTGGTCTCGGTAGTTGTTTATGTATGCTCGGTGGTTCGTTGTTTCCTGTCTCACCGAGTGGGTTTTCTTTTGTTAGATCTTCGGGCCGACTTCTGCATTTAATTTCGGTCGCGGTATTAATTTTGGATCTCTAATTGGGATGCGTGTGGACATAAATTTGGGTTGTTGCTCTTTCCTATGTTGGATTTTTAGGATCTTTTGGGCCGACCTTTTCGGTAGTCTCGTGTATATAAGTAGTGTTATGTTCTTAGATTTGGTATAAGTTTTTAGATGGTAGTTTGGATTGAGGTTTTGTGACCTCGCATGTATCAAGATTGTTCTGTAATAGATTTTGAATGTATTGGCCATAACCAGGAAGGCCTTACAGCCCGGCATGTATGAAGTTTGATAAAATAATGTTAAGGAATGTAGCTTCGTTCAGATAAAATCATTGTTATTGAATTATCAAGTACACATTGATATATATGTAATAATAATAATATGTATTATAATTATTATATATATCCATATAATTTATATAA
>MU225693.1:1786933-1836153 GCA_018584345.1 Thuja plicata
TAGAAACATAGATGATAGTAACATACATACTCATAGACTCATAGTAACATAATGATAATCATAAAATTATATTAGTTCTATGATTCTATCAAAGATTCAAAATTCATTGTTCAAATATGAAATATGACAATTATTAATATCATAAAGATGATCACGATTACAATGAGTAGCATGATATGAATCATGATTGATATCAAAATGAGTACCCAAGTACTGTCCCGAAGTACCCAAGTACAGTCCCAGAGTACCCAAGCACCATCCCTAAGTACCCGAGTACAGTCCCAGAGTACCCAAGTATCAGAGTACCCAAGGGGTGTGGGGACGGGTGTGGACGCGGTATGGCGGTGCTTGAGCGGCGGTGGGGGTACTCCGGTACACGGAGTACCCATCCCGGGGACGGGTACTCCAAGGTTTTGGGCCGGGTATGCGTCTCCGGGTTACACTGGTTTATTGCCCTATGCTAGTAGAACCTTCAGCCTGAAGATCAAAGATTAAAAAATGCACTTTTGCCCTAGCATTCTTCAATTTACTTCTAAGCAACTGATTTCTATTTCTCCTAAAAAATGAATTCAAATCAAATATTGCAATATGAATTAGATTTGGTCTCCATACCACTCCAAGTGTGTCATGTCCGACAAAGAGAGAAGTGATTATGCACTTGAATTGAAAATCCAGTTTTCTTGTGGTACAAAGGTCTAGCATGCTTGATGATCAGTTGTATCTGTTATCTCTTCATTATGTGTATAAGGCCCTCTTTTCTATTTGATGTTTGGAGTGGCATATATTTTCAAAGACCCTCTTATTTTCTTCCAGCTATAGTCCCCAAAAGATATAGCCCAGGGCTGAGTTGAATCAACTAAATGATAGGCATTTGGCTTCCAATATTTTGGAGATCTCTAAGTGATATGATCATACAAATGATATCTTGGTTTAGAGCATTTGAGAGGAGCAACCTACATGCTATTTGTTTTCCTCAATGAAGTTGCAATTAGAATATATATTTGGCCCTACCGATCTCCTTTTCCTTAGTTGATCACTAGTGAAAATTTTGCCTTGAAAGTCTACACAGATAAACAGTTCTATTTTGGGAAGCAAATGTAGTTTTGATGAACTTTTCCTTTTCCTCTAACGTGTTGGCTGCCCTTGGTAAATCCTGGTAAACCAAAGCAGTTTTGCAGCCTCCATTGTTATTATGTCCTCAACACTAGAAAAAAGAGGCAAACACTTAAACGAATAACAATAAAGGTTCTGATTTTCATGACAGCAGTGACTTGTGTTTGCATCAGCCTAAAACATTAGAGAGTTCACATGTGGATGATGTTGGTACTCGAGATTTGGGTACTAGTGATGCAAATTATGATGCAGACTCTTGTTCTGATTATGTAAACACAGGTTTTACAAGGACCCGAAACCTTTAACAACGAGTTTAAAATGAATATTACGGTGAGTCTGATTTTTCATATCAGACCTTAGGAAATGAATCAAAGAATTCATTGTTTGGTAATAGGTCCCAGGATAGCAACTTACAGAGACATTTGTTGAAGTGCTTAATAGCAGTACCTCGGTTGTTGATGTGTGCGGAGATTATAGCACACATGATGTTGATCATGAGGTGAGCAATATAGATACAACATCCTATAGTGATGATTTTGATTCTGAGAGCTTGCATGAGTGCCATAAATTCCAGAGACATCAGTTGGTTGGGCAATTCAAAGTGAATAAAAGTATGATCGCCACAGCCATCGAGCACTTTGACGTTGCTCGCCAGATGTTAGCCACCGATGGTTGGAGCACTCCTGCGATAGGTGAGCACTATGATGGCAGTCTTTCCCTCGTAGAGTTTCATACGCTCCAAGAAGCCATCGGAATAATGAAACACTACTATTTGCAGTTATTGGCTGACAGAGACTATCTTCTCAAGTGGGGTTGCACTTGTTATGATGCACTGAGGGGAAAGGAGGATGAGGTAGATGAGCTCACTCATGAGCTTGAGGTGACTACAAACTTATTGGAGAGCACCCAGTTGACTCTTCAGGAGTCACAGTCACAGTTAGAGGAGTTTACTTTGGAGTTGAACCAAGCACAGTCTTCACCATCTGCAGTTACAGTACAACTTCCTACAATAGCAATTGGTGATGATTTGATATCTACGGGTTGTAGAGAGGATATGGCCACACTTACCACAGTTACAAGTGTGAATGATACAGTTGGGATGAGTACTGTGGTTGAGAGCAGTACAAAACCACTTATTGTATCAGGTTCTCGGAGGTCAATTCTTTGTCAAATGATGCGGGACGGATTTTTGATAGCTCTTGTGTCGCAGTGGTGGATGCTCCGGAGAGTTGTGTGTTAGTAGTTGATACTACTCCATCTTCACTGGGGACTAGCACAGTATCATCTGGTTGGGAGTATGGTTCTCATGTTGATTTGTTTCCCTCTCCTGAAAGCAAATTTGTTACTTCATCTAATGCAGCTAATGGTGGTAGATAGCTTGTTGTGTTACAGAGTCAGAGTTATCAGTTGGTGATTGCAGGAGAACGGGTTGATTCTCCCTCATATTGTTTTTACTACAAAGATTCATTTATTGAGTACCTTCTTGAGAGTTGAGAGTTTCAGGAGGGACCGTTTGGAGTCACTAAGGCTACTCTCATCCGAGGTTCTCGCGGCATTCAGCATTTAGTGGGAGCAATTGTAAAAACTTTAACTACAATGCTTCCTCACAGAGATTTCGTGGTTGGGTTTGCAGAGAGGGTTATCAAAGACCCTGCCTAATAAATTGTTCGGGGTCAGAGATTAGAGCCACCACCTGATTCTCAAGTTGTTAGTGATGAGCCATTGACCGAGATCGAAGCCTTTTACCGTAACTACATAGTGAGGAGTGCTCATCATTTTTCTTTTGATTTGCATGTAGAGGACTTGGTTATGCGTCGATGTGGATTGGCTCCAAGATCATACCATCCTTTATGGGATGGGTATACGCCATCTTCAATTGATGGAGTTAGTAGATGCAAGTTTGTGGGGGACTACTTGCAATGGCAGCACATCCAGGGAGGACTGACAGAGTGTAGTACAGGATTTAGTGTCGCTAATGCTTTCAGATATCCTTACCTCCTTACGGTGGATGGATGTGAGTTTCGTTTATACTGGGATCTAGGTGGTGACAGGATTAGCACTGCAGGTGGGATGGGTATCATTGGATGGCTTCACCATTGTTAGCATGGTGACAGTGTGATCAGATTAGTGCAGCAGAGGTCTGAGATTACTCTTCTTAGCAGGCTTCTATTAAGGATTTGGGATCCAGACATATTTTGTTGGACACTCTACAGTGTGTTGTGGGATCCTTCGTGTGCATCAGGGTTCCAAGTTGGGTTCATTGGGGAGTATTGTAGTGGGTAAATGATTTGGATAACTTGTAGTTTCACTTCCGCTCCTCATGTACATGTTTTGTTTCAAATACATAGTTACAATCCGCAAAGATTGCACAAATGGATTATTGTTTATTTCTATGCAGTTGTGGTTATTCTGGTGCTTCAACAATCCTACTGCAATGTGGGAGATTTCACAACTTTCATTTGGACCTCCGGTGTGGTGGAGTTTCTTTGCAGTCGTGATTGCTTGGGGACAAGCAATTTCAGGGAGGGCGGACTGTAATGTCCCCATTTTCATGAGCATCAGAGTTTGAGGGATTAGCATATTATTGTGTCCCTTGTAGGCTAATTATTGTGGATAGAGAGTCTTCTGAGGCAGAGGCTTGGTTAATGGAGGTTCTTGTCTTCTCCAGAATTTTGTATGTTCCAGTTTGGTCTTCATTTTGCTCAGATTGGACTTCGTTTGGGCTCATTTTCATATACTTATTATTTATAGTAAGTCTAACGTTGATAGAGATGGGCCCTTTCTATTTTTAGTAAGCCAATCATACGGACAGAGGATGCAGTGGTTGACTCCCTAGTTCAAACGGCTCGTCAAAATAATGAGTATTTAATGAGATATTAATAATTTAATGACCTTAAATGATGTTTATTAAATTATTTATTTAAGTTATATTATAAACTTATATTATAAAGTTTATAATAAAGTGGGAGCCATGTTGAGGGTAATGAGTAATTAATACTCATTGATTTAAAATGTGTTTTATTAATGATATATTATAAAGTCAACTCAATATTATAAAAGCAAATATCAAAATCATTAAAGAGCCTTGCTAATGAAGATTCATGGGTTATTATTATAAAAGAGCCTTGGAGAGAAATCAAAATGTATTCTATTGAGCATTTGATTTTCTGAAATTGTGTTGTGTTGAGAACCAGGGGTTTTCAGATTTCTGATCTTGTAGGATTGTGAATTCTATCAAGACTTTGCACTTTGAATTGGTTGATCTCTGCTAGTGAATTGTGTCAGTGATAATTTCATCCAAAGATTAAGATTGTGCTTAATTTGGTGTCCGAATTGTGAGGAAGATCCAGCACTACTTATCAGTATCAATTTGCATGTGCTGGGAATGTTATTTAATGCAGATTGCTGCCATTAGAGGTCAGCATTGGGAGTTTAAGGCAGCCGCTCTTCACTTGCAGGCAGCGGCCACTAATCAAGGGGCTGCATTCTAAAATTCTGGGCAGCGTATGTATGATTTGGGGCATGTTTGTTCTATTGAATGTGACCAAACTGAATTCTATGCTGTGACGTCACTTAAGAGCATCAACAAAGGCTGCGATATTATTTTGGTTGTCTATGATTACACACAAATCAGCTCCAGGTTCCATAGTTTTACAATTGAATAAATGTAGACGCACATTTATATCAGATTTTGTAATAGCATTTGGATTGTGAGGCATAACAACTTATATTTGGTTTAGCATATAAATGAAGGCAATATAGGATTGCATGCCATTTGTTTGTCAAAATGCATAATTGTTGCAAGCGACTAACTAGCATAAAGATTTGCATTTGGGAATTGAAAGGATGCATGCTAAGCGTTTGTAAAAATGTCCATTGGTTGTAGGTGCACATTGTACATGTAGAAATCATATGTATGCATTCAAAAAGACAAAAAGGATTGCATTTGCATTTTAGTTCTTTGCGTAGATATCTTAGTAATCATTTGCAAGAATTTTAACTAAATTTGAAACCATTCCAAGCAAGCAAAAACAATCTGAAAATAAAAGACAGCAAGATAGAGGTTGCATGCAAAGTGTTTGACAACATTCAAACATCCAAAATTGAAACAAATCCACTATTTGTCAGAGTTAGAACCAAAAGGGTTCTTACATTTTCTCTATGAATTAGCTCTTGGAAAGCTATTACATTTTGTTTAGCGATTTGTCTTCCTGAAACAAAATCTAAACAGCATACATACAAGCAAGATGGCACTCATTCTAATGGTCACTGAATGTCAATTAGAAAAGACATCCCTGAAAATTCCAAGCGTGTTTGCAGTCCACAAGAAAAGAAACAAGACATGAGATTGATCATCAAACAGATTCTTCCAAGATGTGTACCCAACTTGACATATTGAATTAGCTGTGAATATCATGTTGTTGGAAAAAGAGCAGAAGCTAGATGTTTCCTCTTAACTCATTCCACCATTCTACAATAACAACAATAACTTTCCTTTGACCCGACAACTATATTAGAACTAAGAGTTGTGGCTGACGTACAACGTTTCCTATAACTCATTTTAACATTCTACAATGAGAACAATTTCTTTCCTTTGGCAACTAACCATATTAAACTAAGAATTATGGCAATGGCACCATATTTAAGCCTTAAATAAAGTCAAACCATCAATCAGAAAATATAATGGATAAGTGTGTGTAGCTGAAGCCAAAGGAAAACAAACAGCCTAATTAGACAACAAATAGAAAATGCTAGAGAATGTCACACCTTTAAGTGTTCTATGATATCCTCATCGTCTAGTTTGCACATTATCTTATCTTTGTCACTGTTCCTGACATAAACAAGCATATAGGCATTTGAATGTCGCGGGAATGTAACTGTCTCATTATTGCCAACCTTTTTCAGAGATATCTGCAAGGATAAGAGCATAAGGAAAAGACTTCAAATTGAATAACATACTCACTAGATCCAACAGTTGCAGGTAAAGTCAAGATTAATTAGAAAATTACTTACTTCCTCTTCTCCCCCATATTGCTCATCTAAAACCGTTTCCAAGCTTTCTCTTGTTACACATTCATCATTGAATTTAAACCTGTTAATCCATGAACTCAAAGGGTTTAAACAGGGAATTGCAATTATCTGTACATTATTCAAAGAAACCAAAATAACTCACTTCTATAGGTGTGTGCCATCCTTAACTCACTAAATGTTATCTACAAATGATCAACTTTCTTTATGGTCTATTGAGTTGTTGTGTAAGGGATGTGTCCAAAGTGACTCCAAACAATCGTGCCCAATTGACAAACCTGTTTCAACTGATCCTTTGACTGTATTCTAAAGACCATTGAAAGAGATTAACCCCATTCTTACCATACCATATAGACATTATGTTTTTTTCATGCTGGAGATATTATAAATTATTAATTTGTTGATTTTCCTAATGAGAACAATACTATTCTCATATATATCATGTCACGGTTTTTATGATGTTCTACTGAAATGATTGATGTTATTGCATATTATATGCACATGATGCATTTTTTTTATGTCACAATGGTTATCTTGATGTTTCCCTTAACTGCATTTTGGTATCATGGCAATACTGATTTGGATACAAATATCACAGCCTTTTGTTGTACTTGAGCTGTCCATGATAAGATATCAGCAGAAACAATGTTAAGAGAGAACTAAATACAGTAACTAGTAGACTTGATATCATGACAATTGCAATCAAGAAACATAGCTACTAGAAAAAACTGTACATATGTACAATGATATAGAAAGTTCGTATAGGAAATCAAGCTTCTAGAAGGAGAAAAAGAAAAGGAAACTTCTAAAGCAAGGAAGCATTTAGGAGAAGGCACATGTTGGTATATGGATTTGTGCAAATACAAAGAACATGCAATAACCCATAATGCAAAACCATGTGATTCTCCCATCTCTCTGCCCCTTCCTATTGCTATTTGGCATTTACTAATCTAGAAATTCAAAAGCTTATACTGAAAACCAAAAGCTGAGAAGCCTACTAAAACTGAAATATTAATTAAGGCATCAAATTACATCAAAAAAGAAATGCAAAGGAATTTTATGAGTTGCCAAAATAATGATCCAAGTGATAGTATAACAAAGTGTAACATCCCCTTTCTAACACAGGTGATATAATGTTGTTGTTAGCCTATTTTTCCATCGTCTCATAGGCTAACCAGAACATTTGAGGGATATTGAGGATATTTGGCCTAGACAGTTTCAATTGTAGACAAATCTGACATTTTTTGGTGCGTTTTTGGATACTATTTATAGTAAGTAAGATGGGCCAGATCCGTATTATCAATGATTCATGGATAGCTCCATGTCGATGGTAATCGTTTAATATCGACTAAAGATTTTAATAATTAATTGGTATTATTTATCAATTAATTGATAAAGTTAAGTTATAATGTCAAATTAAAATATTTAAATTTATTGATATGGGAACTTAAGTTTAAAGGAAAAGTTATTTAAATATTATAAGTTCCCCTTTATTAAAGGTACTTGGAGACTTACATTACAAAAGGAAGTATTTCTATTTATCCCACATTGATATAAAAGACTTGAGAGTTCATTTTGGGTATGTTGGATTGAATTGGAAGTTTATGAAATTGTTTGGAGAGTTCATCTTTAAGGGCTTAGAGGAAGAAATCCCTCTTTGCTAACAATCTCTATGTCATTGCAAGATACAGTCTAGAGGTTCAAATTGATGTTCATATTAAGGTAAAATCTGATTGTTGATGTGAGTTTTATGCCACTACAACATGCAAGACGAAACATCTAGCATTCTAGGATGAAACACCAAATATCAAATCCTCTCTTGAATAAGGACATTCATATGCTAAACAATGTATATGGATTGTGTGAACAAATGAGACAACCTCAAGGCTCCTCCTTATTGTGGACTTTCACTCAGTTATAATGATGTGATATGCTAGGTATCACAAAGGAACTTAGAGTGTTCATTCAATGGATATCAACTATTTTAACAATTTCAAACCAAACAAACTACAAAGAGAAAGGTTAAGAAAGCTGCTCTACTCCTAGAATGCAAGAGATGATGAATGCCTTTGTAATGCCTTAGTTTAGCCATCGACATCAACCAAGCTAATGTGATCTCCTAAGGTAGATATAAGATGTTCAAACTATCACCATTCCATTAACACCATCCATCGATGCATATCAATGTGCAAGCAATAATCAAAGAAAAACTCATAAATATGTCATTCGACCACGCAAGACAAACTTACAATTAGCAAGCAGCTAAAGGTTTGGTTTAAGTGAGTTCACCAAAGATGCATCCAAAATATCTTCCATTCAACTAAACACTACTTCTAACCAACATGAAATGAAATCCTACTCTAAGAGAGGAAATATAGAAACCATGCAATATTCCAAAGCAACACAAGTAATCCACCATGAAGACCAACAATGAATTAGCAATTACTTCTATAGCATTATGGTAACAATTTCAACAAGTCTCCTTCTACTCTACTCTAAAACTAATGAGTTACAAATGAGAAGGCCTCGGCCTTTTATAGTTGTTCAATTACAATGAAGGGCCAAGATCAATTCAAGATCAAGGGCCAAGATCATGCCAACACTGCTCTGACCTATTGTTGTGTGGTTTTCACACCATCACCTCATTGCAAATGGGGACACCCTCTTTCTACTGATTAGTTTAGGTGGGAGAACGAGTTTGGCAACAATCCAGAATTTAGAAGGCCTTCCTAGAGCATCAAGTGTGAAAATTGGGCAAAAACGAGAAAATTCGCTAAGTGTCAAAATGGAGAAAATTTGGCGAAGTCTGGAAGTGAGAAATTGAAATAAAATCCTGAGCTAAGGAAAGGTAAATTTGCCTAAGAGTGAAAGGAGATGAGATCCCTCTTCGTTCCAAGTGAAAGGAGATGAGACTCCTCTTTGTTCCAAGTAAAAGCAAATGAGACTCCTCTTCATTCCAAGTGAAGTTGAGATGAAACCTCTTCTCATTTCAAATGGGGTGGAGATAGCATCTTCTCATCTCATGATTGGATAAAGGAAGAAAGAATTTAAGCATGAGTTCAATCCTAGTGGGAAGCGCCTAAAATTCAAATCCAAAGGCTCAAAACTCTAGATAATAAGGCCCTGTGGCTGAAAGATGTAACCTTGGGCCCATACGCAACACTTGAAAGCAATGTAAACATCCCCTAAGCATAATGTGTGGGCCTGGTCTAAGTAGAATAGGCCTTGAAATCGATGAGAATGGGCTAAATTTGGGCCCGAATGGCCGGTGTATGGGCTTAGGAAGGCCTAAACCTTATTGGTGGGGGTCCTATAATGAAACGTGTGGGCCTTATTAATCAGCCCAAGCCTAAATTCGAATTTAAATAGGCTTGCAAGTGGCCCTACCTCCAATCAAGTGGCCTAGGAATAATAAATCGGGCCCTAAAGCATTGGATCAAACTCAAATTTTCAATTAGACCCTGCCCTATCATGTAGCATGTGGTCTTAAGGCCTAAGCATGAGCCCTTTTACATGAAACGTGTGGGCCTAAATTCATAAGACAGACTAAATCTGGGCCCTAATTCCCAACGCTTGGCCTCAAATCTAATCAGCTCATGCCTATAAGCAAACATATGCACTAAAATCAAGGCGCCCAGGCCTAAATATGAAACATATGCACTTAAATCAGGCCCATATTCAATACGGCAAGGCTCTAAGTTCTAAGGATCAGGCCCTAAAATCTAGCGTATGGCCTTGATTAGGTTAGGTGTGACCTTAAATTGGCAACGTGTGGGCTTGTGGCCTTAAATCTGGGCAAGCACAGACCCAAGCTTGAAGTGTGTGGGCATGATTGGACCTAAATCTGATTGGTTGGAACTTTTATATGTGACGTGGGCCCTAAAACTCACGAGCTGGAAGCCTTAAAATTGTAGTGTGTAAACTCAGAAATTTAAATCAGGCCTAAATTTGAATTAATAGGACCTAAATAGGTCCCATAGGGCAACGTGTGGGCCTGATCTGATGTAGATCAGGCCCTAATTCGAGTTATATCAGACTCCTTAGCCTAGCATGTGGGCTCAAAACTCGAGACATAGACCTTAAAACAAAATGTGTGACCCTGGGCATTATAGAACAGATCTTATTAAGCAAGGTGGCCCTAATTCTGGGCGACCATGGGTTCAATCCTGTAGCGTGTGGCCCCATTAACAAATCTGGGCACCAAAATCGATATAGCAAGGCCCCATAGGCTAGCGTGTGGCCTTAAAATTACATATCAGGCTTAAATCTAAATAAATGAGACCCAAATCAGATCCAAATTCAAACGTATGAGGTGCAATTTTAAATGCTAAAGGGGGGCTGCGATTTTAACCCATGATGAGGGCTGATTTTGATTAAATAAATGGTTTTCAATTTATTTATTAATTTATTTCTCCAAACCAAGTTGGCCCAAAGAGGAGACATACCTATTGGGGCTATGATGCCATAAAAAAGACAAGCTTCCTCTTCATTTCGAATCTTAAACAAATCAGATTAGCATTTGACATAACAGGTCGAACTTCCCAAAGACAGATTTAGCTTTCAGGCAAGTCAAAGTTGGTAAATTATTTGAGAATATATGAGTGGCTGGAAATAATCAGAGATACAAAGACCATCATTCAAGCAGATTCGACCACTTTTTATTGCAGACTTGGGCTGGAAATGTGAGCATCTACATCGGGGTGGCTGGAAATTGAAGGGAGACATTTAAAAATCACCAATTTGAGCAAATTCGGTTGTTAAATTCTGAATTTTTTAGGAAAATCAGAAAATTGAAAGGCTGCGAACTCTAAGTCGAGTGCAAAAATCAGAGATCAGACCTTCTAACTTGCAGGCCTGAGAACAACGGTCCAAATTTTGGCATCATACAAGGTTGGAGCTGAAGGAAGGCATGGAGGAACCGTCAAGTTAAACAAATCTGGGCTGTTGATACTGTAATTTTCAAGAAAATCAGAGCATAAGAGGGCTGTGAATTGCAAATCTGGGCACAAAATCAGGGTTTAGAGAAGTGCATCGTATCAGATTATGACCTTGTTAAAAAACATTGGAGTTCTTCAAGTATGTGTAAACTTAGAATTTTCCATCAGCAGCAAGGTAAATCAGTCTTTGTGATGTTTTCGTGATGCCTTCAATGCTATCAAAGTATAGTTTAGCAAGTTTTTGTTATTAAAAGATCAGAGGATAATGAAAATTTTGCAAAATTAACCTCTGATTTCAATCAGACTTTCACAGGTTCAAACTCATTGGTATATCTTACAATGTGAAATTCCCTAGGTAATGGTTTGTAAGGGACATTGCTACTAACCATTGTCATGAATTTAAAATATGAAAATCTAATATGTGATATTGTATGACAGGACTACATGGTTGGAGCTAAGGATCCAAAAGGCAAAAGCCTAAAAGCTAAGAATGGAGAGGCTGGCAGAGATTTCAAGCAAGCTGCAGCGTGAGGGTTTCATACAACAACAAGCACTATAAAGAACATCTTCAAGATATCAAGACAAGAGGTGGCCAAGAGCTGGAGGGTTCAAGTGCAAGCAAGATGTTTCCACGATGGATTCGAGCAGCAGGTACAAGATTGAGATCAAAGGACATCAAGACCATAAAGATCACAAATGGTTCCAAAGTGTTGAAGAGAAGATGATACGAAGTCAAGGATGAGATTTGGTTCAAGATCAAAGAACACTAGAGAAAATCTTCAAGATATTAAGACATGGAAGAAAGGCACAACAAGTTCAAAAAGAAGACATAGGAATGTTATCTTGAATTTCCCTTGGAAATCCAAGATCAAGACGAAGAAGCCAATTATTACTATAAGACAAGATTCAAGACAAGAACCATTCGAAGATCAAGAGAGCAAGGGATGAAGAATATGGAAGATGAAGCAATTGAGGATATGAGCCTTCACAATTGAAGGATTTCTCATCAGCAAGCAAGGGGTATTTATCATCAATAAAATTTCTCATCAGTAAGCAAGGGGTATTTATTAAGTTTCTAGATGAGTATGACGAGGTGGCGGCCCTTTGCTCAACTAATAAAAACATGCCAAGTGTCCCCATAGAGATGATTATTGAGATTGTGTCCAGGTTCACTGAATGTGAAAAGGAGAATGAGGATGAAGGATACAATTCCCAAGGTGATGAGGTGGCATAGGTCCAGATGGTCCAGCATTTGCTCATTGGTTAATTAATAAATGCCTTATTTTGATTGGCCCTATTGGGTCACTTAAAATTTTCCATTTTGAAGTTCCAAAATAACTTGATAATGTTCTTTGTTCAAAGATAAAAGGAACATGTGAAGAATTCAGATTATATTATCCATCATAGAAAATGATCTTGGGCATTTTTTGTTGTTTCGCGGGTCATGAAGTCAGTTGTTGCAAAATAGAAAATTCCGCGTTTGCGCGAAGGCACAGAATAAAGGACACTTGCGAACTAGTGAAGGAGGTATTAAAATGAGTTGGTTGTCATTTTGCCAAACTGACAGAACACACATGTTGAAATACAATGGGAATTAAATACTAATGAGCTTGAAATTAAAAGAGCCAATGCATGAATTAAAACAACACAAGTGACGATCGAGCTCTGAGGATTTACTGAGACAAAAGAAAAGTTGATCAAAGAGAATCATGGAGATAGATTATGATTGAATTCAAATAAACACAAGATAAATTGATACAATTTATTTGCGGTTTGCAAATCAGAAAGAATTCTATCAGACGAAAATCCCTGAGAAAATATGTTTAAGAAATGTTTTAATTTTGACATGTTACAAAAATGATGTTGTCGAAGGATGACAATGATCTTAATTTAACAATCTAAAAAAGACCCAGTTTGGAAAATCAAATTTATCTCTAGTAAAAATCTTATGTTCGTACAATCTGTTTTGGGTTGTTGACCAAGCAAACATCCGAAAGATAGGTAGCTATCAACTAATTAGTTGATTAATTTTTTCTCAAAAGAGTTTTCTAAATTTTAATGAAAAATGATGTCTTTTCAGCCTAAAGGGGTATGAAAACTATTCAACCACATATATGTGGTGTAAAATGTAATCATAAAAAATCATCACATTGTATAATATACATTGATAGTTTAATTTTTAGAGTTAGACTCAACAACTGCAAACCTGAACTCATTTGTATTATTTTTTCAACATCAATAAAGGATCTTTGTTTTCTGTCTCACTTAGGGTAAGAAAGTTTAATTTATTTCAAGTCAATCCCTTGTAATAATTGAGTGGATCAATTACTATTCTTGTAATGCTTATGTAGAGATTTATTAGTCTTGTATCCCTTGTTGATTATCAAGGTGTTAGTGAAAAGGTTGTGTTTCCTACTTCTTGTTCAATTGGTCTTCTAACCAAGGAAGTTAAATTCAATTGGACTAACAAGGATATAATTAGGCTTGACTTCTCTGCATTGATAGCATTTGAGTAGTTGATGGTATTGGAATACATACTGTCTTACAAGGTTGTACATAGGACTTGATTTGGATTGACTCTATTGCCCAAGTTGGAACAGACACTGATCCTATCTATTACTGGAAAATAGGCATTTGGTACTAAGTTTAAAGTTTTGTTTCTACTCATCATTCATTTCATTTCAAGCACTATTTCAAATAGCAAGTTTATCAAAGCATTCTTACACATTTTCATTTTGAAGCATTCTCAAAGCATTTAGTTATTCTATAGTTGTAAAGTTCATTGGATCTACTTAAAGAAAATAATTTGCCATCTTGAAGAGATCATTCAGTCTCACACATTATTATCTACTATAAAAAGCCTTAAGCCAAGAAGTCTGGTTAAGGTATAGGTTTACCCACCTTGGTTCTGCAGAGCCTAAAGTGCAGGGGAGGAGGATCATAACTCCCATTCATTGGCCAAGACAGTTGAATAATCCCAGCATTGAGTAGGCAAGCTCATAGTATTTTCAACCTGCAGTTTTGGGAACCAACGGATTGGCGACTCTGTTGGGGATTGTTCATAAGTTTTCCAGAATCTTTGGTGACATAATTGACTCTACTGGAGATAAGAACTCAGAACAAGAAATAATATTTCATTGAAAAGAGGTGGCGACTGTATTTAAAAATATTTCAATCAGTGACTCTAATGAGGATGAAGATCCAAAAGGAGATGAAAATTTTCTCTTTTGAAAGAAAAATCAATTCTATTTCAAAATGTATCAAAATAAACAGTCGTTTCAGAGGAAACCATTTATTCCTGATGGCATCAGGCCATTGGATCTCAGAAGATTTCAATGTATTCCTATAATAAGTTATTCCCTAATTTTTCACAACTTGTACCAAAAGTTCATGGAGAATATGATGAATCAACACTTGAGCATTTGGATGCATTTTATACATTCATAGAGGAAAATCAAATTTTTGCAGAAGATACAATCATGAAATTATTTGTTAGGACATTGAAGGATAATGCAAGAGAAGAATATGATTCATTACCTATAGAGTGCATCTCATCATGGAAAGAGTTTGAGCAATGGTTTCTCCATATGTTTCATGATGCAAAAGATAATGTGTGCTATGAACAGGATGAAAATCAGAATTACATTATGGAAGAAGAACCTTACATGTCTCCATTAGATGCATTTTTCAATTTGGAAAGATATGAAGGTGCATCTACAACACATTTGTTCATAAGGATGGTAAATATTTATCAAGAAATACCTTCAGACACCATGCCTCCACGCAAGAAATTCTTAAATAAAATTCATGAACTGGAAATCTCAGGTGACTCTAGTTTGAAGCTTTTGTTCAACATAATGGATGAAGAATACCTAGATGGGGATGTTTCAGAACAAGTTGACTCTGACAATCTAGAATGGTACTGTTTGTCTGAATTACATAGTAAGGAAAATGAATGCACTAGTCATGTGGAAGATAAAGAAGCATTCATACTTGAGAACCATTATGACACTTGTGTTGAAATAGATAAAAATGAAGAAGAATTCATACATGGTGAGATTTGTATGGAAATGCATATCAGTGATTATGATAATAAGGATGAACATCTTCTTAGTTCAGAGGAAATTTCAGATTTGTTAGATATAGAATATCAGAAATATGTTGAGAAAAATGGTCTAAAAAATTTCTCAATTCCTCAAAACAAACAGACTAGTGAATCAATGCACATGGGAGAGGAGGAAATTTCTATAGATAATAAAGATATTGGCCTGGTTGATGAAGCACATGATGACACTCAAGAAGATTGTGTATTTAGTGTAAGTATACATTATGATCAGCGTACAGAAGAAAGTACATATGAGAATGATTTCAAAAAAAATTCAAATCCATTATATGAAGAAGGTGAAGCATTTTCAAATCGTATGGTTAATATACCAAGTTTTGAGGATGAACACTACAATGTTGAGAGCATGATATCATCATCAAAGGAAGAGACCAAAGGAATACGTAATGTTTCAAATCTTGAAACCATGGAAACTTCAGACAGAAACATTGATATGAAAGTTTAGACATGTGTAAGGAGGAAGATGATCTTGGGGAAAAATCTAATCTCATAGAAGAGAACGTGCTTTTGCAGAATTGTCATGATCAGAATCATTAATTCATTGATTTTTAGGGACTCACAGATTTGATGTCATGTATTAGTCCTTTCTGCGATATGATTAATGATTATGGGACTCAGTTTGGATAGGTCTCTAAGTCGAAGTAAAGTATATCTATATACAACAGAGAAGTTGATAACAAAATGTGTCATATTGCATATAGTTGTGCATTGTATGGTGAGCCAGGACACTGCAAGGGGTATGGATTTGGCTTGCAGATCATCAGAGAATGTAATAGTAATAATTATAGCTGGATAAGAGAAAGTGTCAACATATTTTATCAGATATATCTCAGTATTATTTTCAGATTAATGTCAATGGAATATGAAGAGAACAAGATTTTTGACAGAGGCAAGTATTGCTTTTGTATTTTGGTGGCCTAGGGCTACCAAATTATATGTGATACGATCTCTATACAATGGTTCCATAACCGAAGTCATTGGCACTTGGTCTACTTCTACCAGAGATAACTGAATTCTTGCTATACTCACAAGGAGCATACATCCCCAGGAAGAGCCATTGTTGGGTCACTTAAAATTTTCCATTTTGAAGCTCCAAAATAACTTGATTATGTTCTAGGTTCAAAGATAAAAGGAACATGTGAAGAATTCAGATTATATTATCCATCAAAGAATGTAATAGTAATAATTATAGCTGGATAAGAGAAAGTGTCATCATATTTTATCAGATATATCTCAGTATTATTTTCAGATTAATGTCAATGGAATGTGATGAGAACAAGATTTTTGACATTCAATCTTTACTTCAATTGATGTTAAGAGTGTCTTGTGTGGTAAGCTAGTGATTGCTCTTAACTTCAATTGATATTCAATCTTTAGTTTGCATTCATTGATGGGATTGAAGAGGAGATATTGATATGAAAATCATTCAAGTATACCTTAGAAGCTTGCACTAGGTGGGTGGAAGGCGCTGATAAAACCGCATCTAGTAGAGTCCAAGTCATCCATGCTTCCTTCCATTCATAGTTAGAAGAAGTAGAAGTTAAGTTTAAGTTTAAGTTGAAGTGGAGAATTGGAAAATCTCATAACTATATTTTCATTGCACATTGTCAAGCTAAATCTTTAGAAGTGCAAGTAAGTTGATATCCATTGAATGAACAACATAAGTCCCCTAAGTGATTACCAACAAATCACATTATTTCACTGAGCGAGTATCCACAATTGAAGGGAACCTTGAAGTCATTTCAGGATCTTACTTTGCAAGCTTAGCATGAGAGATGACCTTAAATCAAGAGAGGACTGAGTCTTTGATGTTTCACTCTGGAACATTGAGTATTTGATTTTGCATGTTGTAGTGGAACAAAACTCACATCAACACCTACCTAAATGCTACAATCATTAAATGCTCATCCAATTACATGAAGGCGTCACCTTGTGGGCCAATAAGAAAATTATAATGTTTTTGAGAGCCAATGAGAAAATAGATTAGGTTGAGGCATGATGTGGACTCCACCTGTACACTTGTTATAATATGATTGGTTTATCGTTGACACGTGCAAACTTGAATTTTTTGATTGGTTGGAAATGGATAGGCGCCACATCAACATTCTTATCTTGTCCCTCCTTGAGTCAGGGAATCTTCTCATTGAAGCTTGAAATTGCATTTGCTTGTACTTGAAGTTTTGATGTCATCTTGATGTATTGGTCTTAAAACCTTCTCATTGAACTAGCTTGTACAGGGACCTTGCCTGGATCTTCAACCTCGAACACTTGCATCTTGACTTGTCCTCTCAATGAGCCACTTGCGACTTGTTGGTGCATTAAGTCTTCATATTGTACTTTGCCACAATTCCTCCATGTCCTTGAGCATCTTCATCCTCTGTTTCACCTAGAACGAGAATACAACAACGTTTGTCAAAGATCCACCACTTTCATTTTGCTTCTAGCTTGGTACATGAAACTTTACCTACCTTACACTTGCCAAATCAAAATGATTTCCAAACCTCTATTTAATTCTTACATTCTTGAGGTTCTACAAGATTATAAGAGTTTTTCATACTTAGAACCTCATTTGAAATGATTCTACAATGCAATTCTAAAGATGCTAAGTTCCAATTTTTCATTTAAATTATGCTTTCTTTTGGAGAAGCATTCAACATTTCCATCTTAATTCATGCATCCCTTATGTGATGTCCCCAAATTAGCAGGTTCTGGGAGCCTGATTGTGGTCAACTCATCATCGCGACCCTCGTGAGTTGACAGTATGTTTTGAGGGTCTCAGTGGAGATTTGCCATTTTTAGTAAGTCTGGACTTACTATTTTTAGTAAGTCGGTTGGGCCAGTCACTATTTTGGGCAGTGCAGTGGGTGGCCATGTCGTTTAGTCATTACCAGCAGTGAATGCGGGATTTATCGCATGAGTTCATATTTATTAATTAATACCTATATGTTATTAATTAATAATAAAGCCACATTATTATAATAATACTTTATTATTATAATAATTTATAAGTTGTTATTTCAGAGAGTGGTTAACTGATGCATCTTTTTGGAAACTATGGCTACAGAAGGATTATAAATATGGGCTCATTCTTGGAGTTGGATATCGAATTTTTATATAAAACTGTCTTGGAAATTGTTCCTGATTATCTGAATTGTGCCCTTGCTGAAGTATAAGGGTTTGATACTGAATTAGTTTTGCAATTTGTTGCTGAAGTATAACAAATTGCAATTGCATCACCTCTCTACTATGTTTCATCGGTATCTAAGAGACGAGTTTTGAAGCATCGGTTTATGCACACTGAGGGTGCGATTTAATTTTGGAATCCACTACTGTTATCTTATGCATATTTGTCATGGAAGAATGAAACGGTTGAGGGTTTGATGAGTTGTGCCTAATCGAATTGTGAATTCGATTGAGTCGCCTCAGCATTTCGATTGGAATGAAGTTGATCTAGCGATTGGTGTTATTAGATCGGCATTGATATATTGTTGTTGTTGGCGTGGGAGTGTTAGCGCAAGGAGAGACGCCAATTCATTTATTGGCTGACAGCACTGTGTTCGTGGCACGCTGATTATTGCCGTATTACCTCTTGCAGCATCCCGCACGTGACCATAAAGCCACGTTGTACATTGACGTGCGGGACTTGTGTGCAGCCGCATGCAGGAAACATAGACCAGCTGCCAGTTGAAGGGGAGAAGCCGCAGCGTAATCCATCTATTGTGTATCGCGGCCAACAAGCAACAAAGAATTTCCAAGGTAGACATGCCACACGTTACTTTTAATTTGACACTCCTACACCTGGGGAGGAATAATATTTAATAAGGAAATTCCGGATTAAATTGATTGAGATTTGTGAACAGTTTATTGTGAATCATTCTAGCTTTAAATGCTTTTCAAAATTACAAAAAAGTAATATCTGGTTTATTTTAGAAAAGTATTTAATTGTTAATTGGTGATCAAGCAAATTTTGCATTGAGTTTGACAAAGAGCCTGGCAAGGCTCATTACACCTTCTTGTAGATTCATCGTCAAGCATACCTTGCAAGCTGTGATAAAGGGAATTCTGAGTTTATAAGTTCAGATCTGCAAGCTTTCAAGCTCTTGCAAGGTCATCCACACTTGGGGAATTTTAATTTTCACACAAATCTGTAATTTTGCTCCCTCTAAATCTGATTTTCCTTGGTGAATTCGCCTTCTTCTTGGTTCAGATCTGCACTTGTTTCACTTATTTCACCCCTGAACAAGAGGTCTTCTTTGCTTGGTCAAATTGTTTGGAATGGAGAGGTTGACCTGCAATTGGGAGGTGAAGGAAAAATTGTCGAGGAGAGTCAAATGTGTTTCAAACTGGTGTATGTTGGAGCTCGAGGAAGCTCAGGATTCCAACCTCCCTTGGGCTCATTGAGCCCCAAGCAGGTCGGAATTTTGACCTGACCTAGGTTTGAGTCCGAGGTGGATGTTCAATCCCCTTCTATATTGCACTTAAACATTTCAATTTCAACACTTCCAAATTCGGTTTCCAATAATTCCTTATGATTTCAATTCAATATTGTATTTCGTTTTGTCATCCTTCCTTCACCATTTCAAAATTATTGTTGTCTTGCTTCGAAATTCCAAATCCAACACTTAGATTTTATCTTGCAAATGATTAATTTTACCCATATCCCTATCTTCATTTCCGGATTTCGTTCTTAATGCTGGGAGGATGAGGGATGTTGCTAGCATGGAGCCCAACCAAGGTCGGAATTCCGACCTTGCTTGGGCTCATGGAGCCCCAAGGTGGTCAAAATTCTGACCTTCCTTGGGCTCTGCCCAAGTTTGGTTTCCTAACAGAAAAATGCAAAGTGCTTCTTCAATTTTCAGGCATTAACTTACTTTCAGCCTTCAGATCTGCACTTTTTCAATCATTAAACAATTTTATCTATCCAAATCCTTTGCCCTAGCAATCATTATTTTTGTTCAACAATCCACATGCATTGAGCTCATGATTCTTGCAGCTTGGAAGGTAGGCAAAAATGGGCAAGTGCTTGGGCTGATGGAGCCCCAAGGAGGTCGGAATTGTGACCTCACTTGGGCTCCTTGAGCCCCAAGGAGGTCGGAATTCTAACTTTCCTTGGGCTTGCGCAAGTTGGACTTCCAAAAAATGTCTATAAGTACTGAATCATTAATTCCTACTTGCCTTGCGCTTGTGATTTGCAAGTTGGTTTTCAAGTTGTCATCTTTAATTGCAAGTTAAATTTCATCATGCCACAATTTACAAAGTTTAGAGCCTCATAAAGCAAGGGAAGAAATTAGGGGGTGGTTGGGCGCGAGGAGCCCCACGAAGGTCGGAATTCCGACCTGCTTTGGGCTCAACCAAGTGGTCCAAAATTTTCTAAGTGTCAACTTGCTGCTTGGAGGGCAAGGATTTATACAAAATATAGCATTTAAGTATAACTTACATTTAAGGATGTTTGAGAGTGGTTTCAGATTCATAGGAGTTATGATGGACATTTTAGATTGTTGGAGATTCTAAAAAATTTCAAACCAAACCAAATTTCAGGAGTCAACACGCTTCTATCAATGCTCTTTTCCGTAACTTTTCTTGACATTTTAAGATATATTTGAGACTAGAACAAGGATTTTCTAAGACTTCTTATTCAATTCATCACAAATCCCTTATCTTCCATTCCACCTCCCTGACTAGCTTGGAAATCTCTTCATGTTAATTAACAACCTTCATGGGAGGGAAATGTATGTTAAAGCAAAGCAATTGGAGATGCTGAGGATAAAGCTTGCAAAGAATATTGCAGACCTAGCATTCTTAAAAAGATGTCGAGACACCAGTTTTATCCCTTCTTTTGTCAGAGTCACACACCATCTGTGGAGCCACAACAGCAAACACATATTCTTTCGGGCGGGCTTATCACTTCTTAGGTCTATCATTAAGTCAACCAGCAGGCAAATCAATCATTTGAATGCTCAATTGTATTCTTTGCACTTAGAATTGGCGGTGACATTGCAGACTGATATTTGATTCCTCTTAGACATTACGTCTATGTCCAGAGCCATGGGGCGCCAGAAAGAGTGCATCGTGAGGCAAAAAAGGAAATATTTCCTTCTGCAACACAAACAAAGATTGCGCCATCATTCTTTCTCGAGTCTTGCCAACCCCTTGTTGGCTCTTCCTTCCCGCTTTTCCGCTTTCTCTTCACCCCACGGTGCTCTCTCAATTATTAATCGCCACTCTTCCCTGTCCCCACTTATTAGCCCCTCCTTGAGACCGGCTACAAAGCAACCCTCAGAGACAACCAACGGTGTTCATTCTTTGGTGGTCTGGCAGCCTTCTAGCATCCCCATGTCTCCTCAGCCTCACGCCTCCCTCATACCAGTAGCCGCTTCTTCTCTTCAAGTATCCACTCTGTCCTGCAATCGTTCTTCTTCTAACGCGTCCGTAGGGGCTTCCTTTGGTCCTCAGCAGGTATATGCTAGTCCCCTTCCTAAGCTAAGCCTGCGTATCCTATGCTTTGGTGCCAACGACTCGCAGTTTCAATAGTCTTCTACAACACACCATGAGATAGACCCAAACTCGCAGGAGATTCAACGTTCACCGGGCAACGGCTCTATAGAAGGCGCGTCCACACAAGAGGTCATCATTCTTTTTTCAACGTCTCTTCAACAGGTACGAGAGTATGTTGTTTCCTTTCTTGTTCGGGTGGTAATATTAATGGCAATAGGATGATGTTGGATTGTGACGCACCTCGAGCCCATTCCCCCAGCCAATCTCAAGCCTCTCGACTTCCAACATGAAGGGCCAACATACCTACTCTTCTACTTCGATTAGTGAGCCCTCCATATCGATTCCTACGTCTTCTCCTCTCTCTGTGGAGGCCAATCCTCCTCATCTTGTGAATTCCTTCTCTGAAGCCTTGTGCCCCGCTTCGTCCTCTCTCTTCTCTTCGAGTGCTCCCGTGTCCCCCCTTCTTCAAACGTTGCCACTAGTTTGGATTCCAACCGTGGCAGCAACTGTTCCCCTTCCGTTCAAGATTGGGATAGAAAATTAGTTGTTAACCTCTCTAATGCTACCGTAGAAATGTTGGCTTTTATTTTTTTGAAAAGAGGTCTAAACTTTTCTATTGATCCCCGATCTACTCCACATGCAATTCATGATTGAGATTGAAAATGTGGTTTGATCTCTCCCAATGACCTTGCCAAAGAAGTCAGGCAAGATTGAATTGTAGCCCTAAGGCATGCCAAACCCCTGAGAAGCAACATCCATAAATCTGAGCTCAGGGCTTTCAAGGATCTCGTGAGCAACAACGACATCATCATCACCAAGGTTGACAAGGGGAACATGACGCAGTCATGGTAGGAGTTTCCCCAATGGAGATGGTCCAACCATGCAGCAAGAGTCAACACAGTGGAAACAACCAACTCAGAAACAAGAATAGGTAGTCAACATGCTATAACAGATCTTTGCATTATCACAGAATCAAGTAATTACATCATATTGGCCTACAACATGCAAATTACAAACTTTCAGCATGCAGGCCTGAATATAACAGAAATCAGATCTAAACCCGAGATCCTAAATGCCCCTCTTTAATCTTCTTCCCTAAAAAGTGGTGATCATTCAAGCTATCAACAACCACCAAAATATTCAATTCATTTAATCTTCTCTTGCTTCTCAATCTAAATCTCACATTCAATGTTGAGCATTGCTTTTGAAAATAAACATCTCTAGATAACTTGAGTTGATAAATTAATTACTCTCTTGAAACATCTCAATCAATTATTCCTACAAAAGGGACGTTTCAAATTCCTAGAAAATCATCATAAAGATTGAAAATTGTAGGTATTCATAGTAGGCTAGTTTTTATTTTACAGGGGACTTCCTCTTCTAATGTGAAGAGCAATGCTACAACTTGTGCTGCATTGGATGGTGCAAATTAAAACGTTAACACCTTCATAGTTGTTATTGAGTGTTTTGGTTCCTCTTCTAACGATATAGACTGGACCCAACTCACCCATTCTGGCATTCCAATTTCCTCAACTCTTTTTTATTGGCGATGAGTCCTTTCACTTCAATATTTGGACTTGTTATTTTTTAGAATGTTTTTAGTCATCAGCTCATTGGTGCTTTCCCTTATAACATGACTAGGGTTTGCCCAATCTAGGTTGACCACTTAAATTTGTTCATCAAAATGGCCCCTTGGCTATCAGATTTTGTTTTGCCTTTAGTTATCTTTTAGCTTGTAGCTTCTCACAAGCCTCTTATTGCCTCCCTCTTTCTGTCATCTTTAGCAATATATCCAAGTTCCATCGGCCTATTTTGGTCACCTTGGACAGTAATATAATTTCATTCTTGTTTCCATTTTTAAACAATGCTTGATTACTAGTCGGAATTATTCAAATGTTCCTATGACTAAGATCTGACACCAAAAAATCTCATGAAAGGTCTGTAGCTGATTGATAAAACATATGAAGAAATGATTACATGAGAAAGACTACTAGCTGAAACCAATGTGGCTAAATACAAAAACGGGTTTCAAGCTCATAAATTACCATTGCTCGGATAAGAGAGGCCTGATGAAAGCATAATAATGTCCAGCATTGGCTCCTCCACTGTGAACCAAAACACTGCAATAGAATTGCAATAAAGTTAACTTGGAGAAACAAACTGCGTCTTGATAAAAACCTGCAGTACACAGATATCTTACCTATACAGAGAATAAAGGTTCCGCACTCTTCTATCTGCATCAGAAGAAAGATATCGGCCATCATCTTTATCCAGATCAAGTTGCAATGGGAACTCGTACCTGTCATTGATCTGACAGTGATAAAAGATGATGCATTATATTTATACAATGAAGTGAACCAGAGCAACTTCTAGACCTTCTACATACGCCAAGGCAATCAACATTGCATGGAGTTTGTGTTACCTTTGCCAATAAACTTCTGGTATGATCATATTCAAAGCGTTTTAAATGAAGTTGCAGTATAGGGGGGAAATCAGCAAAACGTGTCTCCTTTTGAGCATCCTACAGGAAAAGAGTAAGGTAAACATCAGCAAATTATTGTCCAATCGACAGAAACATGCTCAGATGTACTAGAACTTAAATCCTAAATCAGATCAGAAATAAAGATTTGACAACATAGTAAAATCAGAATAGCAAGAATTTTGTCGAGATAAGAAAATAAAAGAAATCATCTTTCAGCAAGAATTTTTTGAACCTGGAAGCCAACATTCTCTACTTTGTATTGATTGTCACCTTCAAGTTTCTCAACTTGAATGTATTTATCTAAAGAAGAATAGACATCCATGCAGCCCCTGACATCAAGCTGAAGATCTAAGTAAGAAGAAATGCAGTTAGAAAATGCTCGAGTCATACCAGCCATGTTCATAAAATAATGAAAAGTGAGTGGTTAAAACTTCAAACATAAAATATTTTTGAGAAAAAAAAACAGATCAAAACAATGTACAGTTTTTACATTTTTGTATTAAGTAAATAAAGGGCTCCCGTTATGTATCAAAAATTTATATACCATATAAAATTTCCTATAAGATTTATATTGAAATATATAGAACTAATGGATTAAACCTTTACAAGATATAAGATTATAAAGGAGATGCCGTCAGTGGTGCAAGAGCTGTTAACTAGGTTACTGCTATCTAGTCTAAATTTGGAGTTTGAAATATGCGATATCTCCCCAGACACTTCCTTATGGTTTCTGACAAATTTGACTCCAACAAGGATATGTACTGCTCTCAGATTTGCGGTATTTTGACAGTGAGATATTCCTTCAGAAATGGGACCATCATATTGACACAACATCAAGTACATATTGAGCACAAGTCTAGGTTCAGGTATGTGGTCTCCCCCCATTTATTGGTCATTTGATTCACTCAAAGCCGATGCAAACAGCATAGGGACCTCTCATATTGAATAGTTTCAAAACAAAGAACTTTCTAAGTCAATGCCCACTTCTGTGTTCTTATGGACACATCTTTCTGCTTCTCACCACTCATATTCTATCATCAAGACTTGAAAAGTAGACCTAGATGTTAAATTATGAGAATCTTTAATTAAGTATTTAAGAGAAGTTTGAAAATGCTGAAATCTCAAGGGCAAATCAAAGATCTCAAAGCTTCAAAATTTTCCCAACTCCTTTCACACATGAGGTGAAAAAAAACTCTTTACCATATTTTATTTTTATGGAGGCCTGTGCTATACTTATTATTTTTAATTTTTTTTTACTTAATTAGGATGATTTCACTGTTTACTCTAACTTTAAGGGAGCACCAAAAAAAATGTTCATTGTATTCCAGTGGCAACAAAAACATAAAACCAAAAATTTATTTTCCTTCTTGTTACCATGGTAAGAACAGAGAGAAATGGATAAAAGGAAATATATGAAAGAAAAAGAACTTTTACAACAATATGAAGAACTTTTAACCAAAGAAGAACTTTTTTGGCAACCAAAATCTAGAGAGACATGGTTATCTGAGGGCGACAAGAACACCAAATTCTTTCACAATAGCACAAAAGTTAGAAGAAGTGTCGATAGGATTCTAAGCATTAAGAATAACAAAGGAGAGACTATTGATAACCCTCAAATCATAGCCAAGGAATTTGTAAACTTCTATCAAAATATCTTGAATAATTATGAATTTTTGGATCTACATGCTCAACTATCTTTACTGAACAATATTCCCAAATTAATATCCGTTGAAGACAATAAATATCTAAATAGCCCATTTTCCATAGAGGAAGTCGAAACTGCACTATTCCAACTACATCCAGATAAAGCCCCCGGGCCTAATGGTTTTCAGGCTGGTTTCTTACAAAAATGCTGGCATTTTCTAGGTAATGAGCTGTATGAAGCCATTGAAAACACCAGGAAATCAGGAAGGTTACTTCAAGAAATTAATAACACCTTTCTAACCTTAATTCCAAAAAAGCCAAGTCAGAAGAATTAGGAGATTACAGACCTATAGCATTATGCAACACCATTTATAAAATACGCTCTAAAGCACTCGCCAATAGACTTAAAAAGTTTCTAACAGTAATTATTTATGAAGAACAAACAGGGTTTGTACCAGGTAGGTCCATAATAGATGGAATAATAGTAGTCCAAGAAAATATCCACACAGTTTAACAAAATAAAGAACCAAGTATACTCATAAAATTAGATATTCAAAAAGCATAAGATAAAGTGGACTAGAGATTCCTATGTAAATGCCTTGGGGCATTTGGATTCTCCACACAATGGATCCACCTAATTTTTAACTGTATATCCACCCCCAAATTCTCCTTGCTAATCAATGGCTCACCTGAGGGCTTCTTTGAGATATCTAGAGGATTAAGGCAGGGGGACCCTATTTCCCCTTTTCTCTTTATAAAAATGGCAGAAGCCTTCAGTAGATCTATCACTAAAGCAAACCAACAAGGGTTAATATCAGGAATCAAAGTCACGGAGGGGGTCCCTAACATAACGCACCAGCAATTCCCTAATGATACAGTGCTACCAGGTAAAAGTAAAAAATCAAAAGCAAAAAATTAAAAGAAGATTCTAGATTTATACACGAGAGCCTCAAGACAAATGGTGAACGCGGATAAATCTGAAATTTTCTTTCTTAACACCAATACCTCTATTGAAAATGAAATATGCCAAACTTTAGGATTCAAGAAAGGAGCCTTTCCATGTAAGTACCTAGGAATACCTATGGATAAGGGTAGCAGAACTAACAAACTCTAGGAACCAATGAGGGAAAACTGGAAAATAAAAAGGACAATTGGAAAAGCAAATGACTAACTAATGTGGGAAAAACAACCATGATTAAATCTATTCTATCAGCAATCCCCACATACCAAATGTCATGTCTACCCCTCACCCAAAGCGCCTATGGAAATTTGGAAAAAGTCATGAGAACTTTCTTCTGGCAAGGTACCTCGGAGAACAAAAAGATGGCTCTAATTAAGTGGGATAAGCTATGCAGACCCACCAATGTTGGAGGGCTAGGTATTAAAAATTTTTAATTACAAAATCTGGCATTAGGTGCAAAACAAGTCTGGAAAATCTACCAAGATCCCACAAGCGAATGAGCAAGAATTCTACGAAATAAATATCTTCAAAACAATGACCCCACAAGTATTTTTAGAACCTGCAACCCCCCTAAGGGCTCTAGGGTCTGGTACTTCATACTAGAATGTAGAGATATCATAAATGATAAGCTCTCGTGGGATATAGGGTCATGAGAATCTGCCCTATTCTGGGAAGACTCGTGGGGGGGGATATGCCATCCTAGAAGGTGCTATATCCCCTAGAATCAAAGAAGTCCTCTCCCCTAGGTGGGGGAGGCAGGTAAAAGACTACATATAGATCCCTTCCAGTGACCCCAATCTAGGATGGAAATGGAAATCCCTTGAAGGAACATCATTAATAGAGGAAGAAAAAACATAAATGAATCAGATATTCAATACCAAGCAGATTGTAATTAAGAACAGAGAAGATAAACTAATATGGACTGGAGCTAACTCAGGTTCATATACGGTTAAAGAGGGATACAAATCACTAATCGAAACCCAACAATGGCAAGAAACAGATCTCCCCCTAGAACTATGTTTGAATAAGATGTGTCTACCAAAAGCAAGTATGTTTTTATGGGTAACATCTCAAAATAGAATTTTAACCACATAATGGTTTAGGAAGCTAGGCTTTGAAGGTCCTTCTAGGTGTGTGCTATGTGAACATCAAGAAGAATCAGTAGATCACATTCTCCTAAATTGTCCTTATTCCATGAAATGTTGGCAATGGCTCATTATGAAACTTAACTCGAAATCAGCCCCTACAAACAACTTAGTAGACGACCTAAAAGCGTGGCCAAATATTCAGAAGAAAAGTCTATATCACTGCATCTAGAAGATTGCCCCCTCCATAATTGTATGGGAACTATGGAAAGAACGGAATAGAAGGCTATTTCAAGGGGAAACAATGAATAGGAAAACTCTAACAGACAAAATTGAAGCAAGCATTGGAGAAACAGTTAGCAATAGGTTAAGAAATATGAAACACATTGAAGGCACATTCTCTTACTGGGACAACACAATTAGAAAGGAATGGTTTGGGTTAATCATTCCTCCTCAATATGGGAAGGGTGGTGGTAAGGAAAGCATAAAGGCTAGAGAAAATTGTAAATGGAGCCCTCCTCAACACGGATGGTTCAAACTTAACTTCAACGGTGCCTCATGGGGCAACCCTGGTATAGCTGAGATCGGGCGTGCAATTCACAAGTGGGATGGAAGCATATATGGCAGACTTGCAAAACCTATTGGGGTTGCGACTAATAATATAGCAGAAATTGATGCACTTGTAGAGGGCCTGATTCTATGCAAGAAAGCAGGGATCCAACTGTTGGAAATCAAAGGGGACTCACAAATAATCATTAACGCTCTCAGAACCAGAAGCACACCAAACTGGAAGTTAAACTAGAAACTAGAAAGAGCAAGTGAACTCCTAGAGTACTTCAGCAACACCAAGATAAACCATATAAACAGAGAAGGGAATAGGCTTGCTGACGAGATGGCCAATAAGGGGGCTAATGGACTATATATCTGTGAAATAAGCTCCCAAACATCCCAATTGCTGAACTAAGCGAGTTCTTTGTTCGTAGGTTTTTGTTTTGATATCTTCAGTTACTCTAACTAAGACTGTCTATTGCTTATATGACTTTGCTCATCTGTATATGTTTTTCGCTCGGTCGTCATACACTATAGTACCATATTTATAGCAATAGTCTTATCATCCCGTAATCCTTCTCTCTGTTTATTCATTTTCGAAGACAAATGAGCCTTGCTAGAATGGATTATAATCTTAAGATGTTTAGCCAGCATCGTTTAATGTAGGGTTAGTCTCAGTCATTTACAATTTTATATTTCTTCCTTTGTTCTGCATAATATATATATATATATAAATATATATTTATAGAAACACACTGTTCTATATAAATATATAGTTATATATATTCATATTTTGTCTTTAATTTCTTGTTCCTTAAACTGTTACAGTAGCAGTTGCTTTCAATCTCAAGTCCAAAAATGTAGACAACTTAATACCTAAACTCATATTATACAACTTTCTCTGTTGATATTGATTATCTGATTAGGAAAATCTCTGTTCTTTATAGATTTTATTCTCTGGTAGTAATATATATATATATATATATATACAGATGTAGATTACACATTATCACTTCATGGTATACATCTCTAATTATGGATTTAAGATGGTAAGGTTTCTTTATTTATGGAAAAATGTTTAACCTTTGGGCTAAGTGACTGACGGCTCTATTGTTTTAGTCATCATGTATATTTCTTTGGATCTGCTCATGCACTCCTCGTCCAACTTAGCCTATGTAAGTAAGGTCCTCAATGGGTGATTTAAATTATGGAATTTATGGTTAAAATAGTTTTCGAGATAAGTAACAGAATATCTCAATGAATGGTAACTGATGTCCCTCATTTAACACGAAGAGTGGTATAACTCTTGCTGTAATGATAACTAAAGTTAGATCTACTGGAATTCTGATTCTGGTTATAACATTTCTAGGGATTAATTAAATTCAGCCCAAAATGTTCATCACTAATAGATTCATATTTCATATATACTAATACAAATCCAAGAATGGTTTAATTTGATTATTCCTAGAGTCTAAAGTAATTGAAGAAAGAAGTTGAATCGAATATTATATGGTATGTTATAAACGGACATATCATCTGCCCATCATATGATCACAAAAGGTAAGAAAGAAAGTTGTTACTGGTTCTTGCTGGTAGTCAGCTTGTAAAATGGTATATTGTCTAATTCGCTATAATGTTTATTCTTCTGGAAAAGGAAACTAGGTAATTTAATTTTGAAATTGTTAATAGCTAGTAGATGAATGTTTATAGCAAGTTAGGTAATACTTATTTGGAAAAAGTAAGAGGGTTCCAGGATACATATAAAGTCCGCATAAATAGTAAGACAATTGGGAATGGAAACAGACTTTCAGTACCTTAAAGTTTACTCAATATTTAGATTTTAAAACAAACAAGATAAACAGGACATTGGATTGAGATGCATCCAACAATACAATAATCCTATCTAACAATGATCTTAGCTGGAAGGATTTGCAGAATTTACAGTTTATCATAGACATATTGAAGACTGGATACCAGGTTATCAGCAGGGCCAAAAGCACCAAAGATAGAGATGGAATGACTTATCTGTATATATTATGCTTCTTTTTGAAATGTAACACCTTGCCATAAAATATTTGGCAAGGTGATTATTCAAGACAAATTGTATTACTCTTAACATGTAAGACTATCACAGATAGTCCATGATAAATCTGCATATGCAATTGAGGATCTATGGCCTCAATATGTAACGCCTGTAAAAGGTGGAATAAACAAGTTTTGCAAATTATGATCTGGACTGCAAAGTCCTGGCCAAGACTGGAGGTTTTCTTAGCTCCATTCTTTCCTACCAGTGCCCGCACTGAATGGAGCAATGTTGTAATTTCTTTTAATAATTAATACAAATCTTTGGCTTTGGCCTTTTACTGAAAAAAAAAACAGAGAGGACAACCAAAAATGGAAATCCTTACCATAAAATGGCTCTCGGTTAGTAGATTTATAATCCATACCAATGCACTCTATGTTATTCCTTAGATGTCCTTCAAATAGTTTTTGAATAGTTCCTTCAACTGAAGTTCCCTGTGAATAAAGGGTAAAAGTTTAACTGTGCCACTTACAACACATTACAATACCCATCCAGCAGTTTATGAAAGGGATAAAATTACAACTAAGGAACATACCTTCATTGTCTCTTCTAACTCATTACACAATATTCTGTTGAACTCTTGCACATCACGCTGCTGATATGTGTCATATATACTCCATCCAAATGATCCTGTAAGTTCTGTTGTCGATACACTATTATTGCTACTCTGCATATTATAAAACAGGTGCTGCAAAGCGAGAGGAATTCTGGTTGAAGATGTATTTTCCATTGGCATGTGATACACTGCCTGCAGACATTTCAAGTTAAATAATCATATCATGTTAACTGAGCTACTGTTGTATCACATTTATGCATCAGATTTTCAGGTTCTGAAGTACAGTTACCCTTCTGAAATATGGAATGTGATACAACGTTTGCATCAATGAATTCAAATAGCATGTTGCTCCTTGATTCTTGAGGCCAACAAGATTAATTTCTTTCTTTGCATCAAAATTTGACAAATCCACATATATTTGCACCCTTGCTATCACAGTTAAAGCATCATCACACAGAAAACCATTTCCACGATTGCAAATAACATTATAGGAAGCAAATGAACCAAAACCCCAGTCTGTAGAGTTTGCAGAAAACCGATGTCTGTATTCTGTAGCAATCGAAACAGCAACACAATCAATTTTCAATCTTGACAATCAGGCTCAAAAGTTCCCCATTGGACATGCATTGTTTCATAGTAACCGCAAAATTCAAACTAAGAAACACCCCAAGCCACAGTAAAATGTTTCTTGTATATAATAGCTATTGAACTTGAGCATAACAACACCTGCTATAAAGTATAATGTGTATCTCCATACAATAATCATCAAAGTTTGCAAGACCAACTATCTGCGCTTCAAAAGCATTGCTACTGCTTGTTAGACCTATATGTGTCAAAAGAAGATTATAATAGAGAAATGCTTACCTTTATGAATAGTGATTTTCTGTTCATTGTGATTAAACACTCCAAAGTAGCACTGGACCAACACTGACCATTCATTTGTCATGTCAATATCCTCTTGAGAAAGCTCTAGTAAGACTGCCACCTGATCGCCCTGGCCTTTACATCCTCTTGGGTAAAGAAGCACTCTCCTGCAGGCATTAAAATTTTTTTCTCATAAGTACTCTGGGAGATCTAGCATTAGAGATAAATTCAAATGAATTAACAAATACAATGAAATAAAACAAAATATGCAAAGAGGAAGCTTTTGTTCAATCTGAGTCTGCTACTCCAGTTATAAATTTTACAGGTTTGACAATAAGTGAAAATATACAAAAAAATGTACAAACTTATTGCCTGTATTGCGTCTCTAATCACTTTTGTGAAACATGAACTCTTGAACACAAGTTGGAAAATATTGCCTAACATGAGCACTAAGAAGCATAAAGTGGCGATACCGCCAAATAATATTAACTGACATTGTCTGCATAATAAGCACTTTGAGAGCTCTTTATGAGTAACAAAAGAAAAAACCAACAAAATTAACAAAAGAGGTGAAACCCATGCAAAGGATATGTAAGGAGCTGGTAATTAGTACCCTGTTTCAGTACATAGGTTAAGCAAATTTTATATGTATACTGTATTTTGGTCTTTATTAATCTCACCGTAATCAGCAGGCACCATCTAACACCAAGATTGGGCTTAGCAGCAATAAGTGGCAAATACAACCCAAGTCTAGTTTACCAATATCCTTTCATAAACATTAGCTAGTCTAATTTGTTGTAAATCCTTCAAAATGAAGATTGAGCTTGAAACAAAAAGTAATGAATAACAATCAAGTCCAATTCGCACATATTCTGTATTAGCTATTGTAACCAGCTGTTTTCTAGGTCCCGTTACTATACTTATCCATGAACAAAATTATAATTTGCTTTTATTCTTTCCATCACCTGTATTTATTCAGAAAAGAGGCCTACCAGTTGAAACCTCCCGCTTTGAATTTATCTGATCTCACGATCCCAGTCCCTAAAGCAGGGAATCCATGAACTCTCCAAACAAAATCCACACGCTCAGAATCATCTGATGTCTTGCTCAGTGTGGCTACTAATAATAATTGAGTCTGTTAGGAAACTTTTACTCAAAAAACCATTATCGTTCCAAATCCAAGAGAGAGTGCAAAATGTTCGTAAAATTAGACAAATTTTAAAATAGAAATAACATTTATAAGCTGCAATAATAACATCAACTAAATTAGACCTATAATATCTCATAAAAGTACTCAAAAGAACCACTAACTCTAAATACACCCATCCATTATAGTAAATAACATCAAACCAAAAATACCATATTTATCCTAAAATAAGAATTCAAACAATAATGCTCAAATCAATCCTTCAAAATTACTTGAAAAACATTCACCAATTGAATCATTTCTAATAAATATTCTAATTAGGTTAATCTTTTCAAACCCTTTTCACATCAACCCAACTAACACCGATTGTACTTAAGTACATCCAAAAAGGAAAGATTGAAAATTAAATCCCTTTAACAAACTCCAAAAGAACCATCATCACGTCAATATTCTACAGAAGAACACAAATCGATTTGTCATTCACAAACATTCACCATGCTGCAAACCAGTAAAATATCCATCTACTGAAACAACTCAAAATACATTCAATTAAGCTAAAAGTTTAAGAATCTTAAATTACCAAATTAGAATCCAAAACAAAAGGATGACATGTCTTAAGCTAATGTTCAAATCCATACATCAATAACACCTTAGAGTCAAAATATTTAAATACATTCAAATTGAGCTACAACCACCCAAACTAAGAAAATATTTTCCAACCCTTCAATTTTTTATATACTTACAATCTTAAAAAACACATCGCCCATTCATCCACTTGACAAAATTTGGAGATGTGAAGTCGGAAATATCAAGTTAAACTAAAACCAAGTTAAACTAAAACCCTTTTTGGACCAGATCATTTACAACAAGAATGAAAACCAATTCGAAGTCATTAATATTTGCCACATCTCAAACGTACTCAAATCCATCACCTCAAAGTTCAAACAAATCATAAAACTAGAATCTAGATATATTAATCATTTTGATTGCAATTTATCCAGAAGTTAACTCTTTACCTCATAAAAAACTCAAAAAAGTTAAAACAAGCCAAAATGTTAATACTATTCCACTAGCGAACCTAAACTTTTAAATCATTATCAAATAAAAAATCAAAGAGATCTATTATATGAAGCAACATTGACAATATTCATTCATAAAAGCAACTCTAAAAACATTCAATTTAAGCTAAAGCTTAAAGCCTTAAACCCTTGTTCACAACAAACCATGTACAACAAGGGTGCAAATTGATTCGCCGTTTGAAAAGCCCCAGATTAGTATACGAATTCATCTGCTAAAACGACTCATTAGATTATGTCAAACTGTTTTAAGTCTCAAGCAACCAAATTTGAATCCTTAAAAATACTCCTTGTCTTAAAGAGCTACTTAAATCAACCCATGGAACACCTCATAAAAATTTCAAACTAAGCCGAATAATTAACATCCTTACACGAGCAAATCCAATTTTCTGAACCTTTATTGAATTAGAAAATCAAAAAAGACAACAAATATTTGTCAGCTAGAGCAATTGTGAAAATACTTATTCATCAAAGCAACTCTGAAAACCTTTAAATAAAGAAAAAATTATACATATGTTCACATCAAGCCATTTATAATGAGGATACGAACGGAATTGCTCACATCAAGCCATTTGCAACTCCTTAGACCAATCCCGAGATCCATACAAGAAGTTAAAATTCCCAAATTATACCAAAATTTTCAATTACTTCAAGACAAGTCCAAATTTTCTAAATCCATTATAAACCCAATAAGAATGCATCCATTAAAACAGCTTTTATATTGGAATAAAATCCTCCAAGCTGATGTGAAATTCTTTGTCACTTTCAGAAATTATAAATCACATAAACCATTAATGCAACTTCAAAACTGACTAAATACTCAAAAGTCAAAATCCTTCCAGGAATATAGCCAATATCAACTATTTATCCAAAAAAAAAAAAAATTAAGCTAAATTCTAAGAAGTGAAATTCTACAAATTATAATAAAATATTCTTAACATTCCACAAATAATCTCACTTTCTCACATTAAAAACTCTTCCATGAAAATAACTTCAAAATTTAACAACATATTCAAAATTTCAAAAAAACAACTCAAAACCCTTCCCAAATGATAACCCAATTTTCAAGATCTTTATCAAATTCCAAATCAAAGAAGTCTGCCGGACATTTATCCACTAAACAACTTTCAAATTGACCAAAAAAGCAAAATCCGAGAAATTATGCTGAAATTTTCATACCATTCCATAAGCCATCAAATATTTATCAAGTAAAACAATTCTCATGTAGTACTGAAGTCCTATATACAATGCAAAAAACTTCAAAACATTTCACAAGCAAAACCCAATTTCCCAAATCTTTATAAGTTCCGAAATCCTTATTATTCTAAATCAAAGAACCCATGAAACATTAATCCACTAAAGCAAGTTTCAAATTATGCTGAAATCTTCGAGCCATTAGACAAGTAAACCCACTTTCTCTATTCTATCAATTTCCAAATGAAAGAAAGCCATCTAGCTAAAACAACTTTCATTTTATATTAAATCCTATAAAGTGTGCTAAAATCTTCCAAGCATTTCACAAGCAAAGCTCAATATCCCAAATCTTTCTCAAATTCCAAGTCAAAGAAACCCATGGACACAATACAAAATAAAATCCAGCTCATCAAATCGCATAGGAAATATTTTTTTACCAGTTTTCATCAAAAGCTCCAGCTCTGTGCTCTCCTGAGTGACCTGCTAAGTAAACATCCGCATAATTAAACATTTCATCAAAAGCATATGCACATTTCATCAATCATTTTTTCAAATACTCTTAATAATGTTCAGGTATATATTTATTCTTTCCTCACCAGAGAAATTTCTTGAGGAGAAGACATTTTATTTGATGAAATTACAGTGATTCATGCGAGGTTTTACAGACGCGAGAGGCGATGAGAAATGGTGAAGGCTTCATTTTAGTAGGCTGGCTGGTGGAAAGTTGAAAGCTCAAGTGTTACGTGAAAGTGAATTAAAATAAAACGGCGGCAGCTTATTAATTTAGCGAAGCTTCTAAATTGTTTAGCAAAGCTTTGTTTTGGGGGGAATTTTCGCGTCGATTTCGTTTCTTTTTGTGTACCATGTCGGCGCTATCAACTGCATAATATTGAACTAAGTTTCTAGCACTTACCTACTTTGTTCAACGGTAATAAATTTTCAACGAATAAAATATTTTTTCAAAAAAAATTATATCACTGTAGACGGTTTTTTTTTTTTTTTTAAATTGAATAAAAATTATAAAATACATTATGCTACATAAATTATTGTTGTGTATTGTTAGTTAAGAGAGTTTTATCTTCCTCTTCCTATTATGAATCTTGTACACACAATATTTTATGGAAAAGTTTATTATCTACAAAATTATTTTATTTTGAAGCTTATTAATTATCTATAAAATTTATGGACTTGTGGAGGGGCAACCCTTTGGTGAAATGGTGGGGCTACTTGTCTATAGTGTCTACAACCAAGGTTCAAACCTCGCAGAGTTACTCTCTACCGTATCAACAATTGAGAAGCTTACCCCTAAATTTTCTTAGGAGACGTATATTCAAGTGACGTGTTGAAGGGAGATGAAAAGGAATTTGTATTGTATAGGGTACAGAGGTCATTTAGCATCAGCAATTTACAGATGACACTCTATTGACGGTGAGTCATCCTTAAGGGAAGCACGGTGCATGACAGAGACTCTAGATAAATATTGTTTTATCTCGAGCCAAATGGCCAATTGGCACAAATCAAAGGTTCTCTTTTTCAATACTAATATCGCCAAACAGATAGAGATATGCAAGATCCTGAACGTGAGAATGGGCAGGCTTTCGGGAAAAAAATTTTGATTACCTTTATTTGTAGGGGCTAGTAAATCTTTGTTATGGGCACTATTGGAGTCTTGCATCGGAAAATTTGAAGGTTGTAAGAGCGGATGGTTGTCACTCACTGGTCATATTCTTATACTCAAGTATGTTGTCTCAACCATTCATGTTTATTCTATGATGTGCATGAAGATCTGAGCCAAAATTACAAGGATTATTAAACAGAAATGAGGAAATTCTTTTGGAATTGTCTTTACCTTTGATCTTCTGACCCAAACATTCACCAGTGAAACCAAGTCCTTCCTTATCATTGTGACTCTTATGTAGGGACAAAATTTGATCCAGGACAGTGCTACTCTCACAAACCTTTGCTTTAGATCTCAACTTGCTTAATTCTTGATCTAGCTTCTCATTTTTATTAGTCTTTTGCTTGATAATATCTTTAAGTTCTCCTTTGGTCTTCTTCCATTCTCCCAATTTTTGCTTGATGTTATCCTTGAGAAGTTTTTTAGTATTCTTATAATCCTCTAGTTGTAGTTTCAGATTCACCATTGTCTCTTTTGATTCCCTTAGCTCATAGCTTATGTCTTTGTGTCTTGTTTTGAATTTCCAAATTTTTTGCCTTATCTTAGAGATATAAACATTTGCCTCCTTGAGATTTTCTTTTAGCTCTTCATTATTAGATTATGTGTATTCTATGTCATCCAACATTGTCTTTATTTATTTATCAATATAGTATCCCCTAACCATCTATTCAACTTGCCAAGGATTTCCCTCAAACAATAAAGCTTTATCTACAAGGGACCAGGCTTTGATACCAATTGATGAACAACCCTAGATAACTGAGAGGGGGGGAGTGAATCAATTATCACAAGATATATTTTTTAAAACTTTAATTGATTTGGTAGCAATGTACATCCAATCAGATAATCAAATAGAAATGACCATGAAAGTACATAAAAATCATACACAATGAACTCCAGATTTACGTGGAAACCCAAGATGGGAAAAGCCATGAAGAAGCTACTTCTCATGAATAAGAACACCCGCTAAGGTGATTTTTACAAATGCTCATTGTAGGTAAGGCTCACCGTAGGTAGGCTCACTTTCAGTCGAGCTAACTGCCCTAGATACAAAAATAGCTACCACATCTAATACAAAAAGTGATCTTATAGACAAACTTAAACTGATGAAATTGTATCTGCATATGCATGGATTTAGTTCAAATGGTGAATAGTAATCTTACTATCATATGTAGATCCAGATCAAAGGCTAGTGGTCAACCATCAATCTTCTCCTCCACTAGACTCCACATGCTTGGTCTGCACTCATTCAACTCACACACTCATGCATATTTTCCAATATGGTGATATGACTATCCTAATTCACCCACACTTCACTTCCCTCCAAAGACCTATCCACTAGGATCACTCTCAATGGATCCACTGCTCCTTAACATAAAAGGACTCTCTACATGTCCCCCCCTACAACATTTAAGATCTTCTCCAAAATATACTATGCACCCCCACACTTGAATGCAAAAACTCACTCTTGTTGTCCACTATGACAGTCAACTCTCCTTACTAAACAGTCACAATAACCAATCGTTAAAATGTGTCCCCACGCCCCTAAATGCAATGAGACACCATCTAGGTCTTCCTAGACCCCTTAGACTCTTGTCCACACACCCACCATGTTCATTTGATTCCTTAAACTCAACATCAAATGAAACAAAACAAACTTCCTATTTTAGTGTCCTACTAGGACAGTCAACACAGACCTTTGTACTTCTTGTTGCCTAGCCCTTCCCTTGGGTACTCTGACTTCTCCAATGCCTTGGAAATGAAGGGGACTCTCCCTCCTACACTTCTATGTGTCTCCAAGACCCTAACTCCTTCTTGCTTTGTGGACAAACCTTCAATCTTCAACTATGACTGACAAAATTCTTCTCACTATGACTGTACAGTCACTTCCCTGCCACCAAACACGCGTCAACCCATGTATGGTGCTCTACAACCTCCAAGACAGTTACTGTTAGAGTAAAAAGGTATTTTACTTATTTATTAAATCATTATTGATTTCATCATCAAGTCACTTTTTATCTCTAGTTCACTTAAGCTAAACTTTAGGCATTTAATAATTAATTATTTTATTAATTATTGATGCAACCTAGGTTTCTCCCTTTTAGGGCTTTTCAATCTCCTTTATAAGCATTGATCTCTTTGTAATTATTATTGCCTCTCTAAATGAGTATTTCATCTTTCAGAACTTTCTATGTTGTGTCTACATTCTTCACTTTTGTGACAGGTTTTTGCTACAGTGGATCTTAGTGATAGAATTCTTTGAATTCTAACATGGTATTAGAGCCTTGTTGTTGCAGTCCATTCTTGAGTTTTTTGAGAAAAAATTGGAGCACCGAGGGTTTCAGGGTTTTTTGGGTGGATATGAGGGGAGCTATTTTTTGGAGCACTTTGGGCACAAACTGACCTCATGGTTGTGCTCAAAAGGCCCAAAACCCCTATTTCCATATGAGGCACATCCAATTTGGACACATACATTTTAAGGCAAAAAAATTTATTGTACGACCCTTTTTGGGCACATTTTTCAAGGTGGCAGAAATATAAATATATATATTTCTTGGTACCTCTGCCAATTTTGACCAAAATTTTGGTAGTTCAGCCATATTTAGCAGCATCTCCATATTTAGTGGAGCTCCGCCAGATTTAGCTGAGATCACTTGCAGTTCTTCTTGTTCTGGAGTCCTCTTCAATATCTTGAGCAAACAAAGAATAATTTGGGAAACAAGATATCGTCAGAAAGCTGATTCCAAGGCCGACCTAATTTTCTAGGTTTGGTTTTCTGATTTTTCTGTCTTGCATGATTTTTTTTAGTCAAAGTCAGGGTTCCTTTTTGCACTCTAGTCGCCATATCTTGCTCCTCTAGACTCCATTTTTTTACTTCCACATGTCATCAAAAAGCTGGTTTTTTTCTCTTTATTCTTGTATGGATCTCATTTCCAGAATCTTCTCCATGTATATTTTATTCTATTTTTTTCTTTTTGGCATTCTAGTTGATATCTTAGATGTTTCAGGTCCTGCAATCATTTTCCTTGCATGGGATGACTCATTTTTAGCTGTTACTTATGTTCCTACAGTTTTTTTTCATTCCTGAGGATTATAGACATCTATTTATGTAGCATTTCTTTTTTGCAAACGCACTGAGATAAAGTGTCATCTGTTGCATGCTTGGGATCTTGCACATTTTGTTCTTGTTTATACTCCCACTACATAATAAAGTGCCATGGAGTTTTGATCTACCATTGTCAATTGAGTGTTCTTTCCATGACATTAGCTTCATTATGTGTGTCCAGAGATTGATCATCCTCGACACCATCCTCTATATGTGTTTGTACTTTCTTTGGCATGCAATTATTCTTGGCAGCCTCTTTTAGTGTACCTATCATATCTCTCTCTGATTAGCATTAAGGGGGGTATTTTTTAATACCCCTCCAACCCTAAAATAAGTTTTCTACTTTTGTTAAATTCTCTTCAGTATGGTAAGATCTTTTGATGCTTCTCTTAATGCGTAGATATTTGTGATACTTGTCTAATCCACTCCAATAGTTCATTCTAATGGTTTCATAATCTAGTACTAGTTGACCCTAATGATAGACATACTATCTTAAGGGATCCTTTGGTGTGTGTCCATCTCCAGTTAGGTGTTGAAGATCTTTCTATATATGTCTAAGTTTAGGGCGATATGTGATGTAAGCTTGATGGATATATAAGTAATTTTTATACCTTCTTTTGTTAAGGTTACTCTCGATGAATCATGTATTTTACGTAGTGCACCTAGAGATGTTGATCATGATGTTGATGACTAGGATAAGTTAATTGTCCCTATTTATGCTCTCGTTATGTGGTAATCTCTTTATGTTGTACACTTTAAAATAATCAACCAAACCCCAATCATTGATAAGTATGGTGGATAGATCTAGATGATGACATACTTCTAAGATACTTTGTTGTAATTTATGGTTATTATTATCAGTACATATAGAATTAGGAAACAAATATATTTTGGTTATATGATTTGATTATGAAGACTAACCCAATGCTCAAGATTCTAACCCTATATATGATGATTCTACATGCTTCATGTGTATATTAATATATGATGTGTTTTCATGATTTGGGACGAAGTTGTAGTTACTCACATAGCTGAGGTCCACATGATGTATTGATCCCAATCATCTATTTGCAATGCTTTCTCTTATATGTATATCTATGCACATGTATTTATGCTTTATGATGCAGGCTTGCAGGTACCTAGGCATCGACTTCACCTGGCTTCACAGGTCTGAGCATGCCTCAAAATCCTCGATAGTTGTTGTTGTTACGGAAATAGTACCAAGTTCTTGCAAGAATAAACCTATTGTAGGATGATATCGGTTTTGGGTACTGATCATACTGTTGATATTCATATTTTGTCACTGATGTCAACATATGTTTCTGTGGAGAGAACAAACTGGTTACTTGACTGGCATAAGTGTACGGATAATGCACGGATGTTTCAGAACAATCGAAGTTGGTTATATGAAGAATGATGTGTGTTGACCTTACTCCTAAGATCGCTTGGCTTTATGTTACATATTGTGGTTGTTACAATTGTTTTGGTGAAGACTGGTTTCTGGACTGTAACTGTGATGCTTGACAGAGCAGGTCTTTGTGCTTTGGGTATACCTTACCGGCGAAGATATTTCAGGTGATGTGAGCTTAGTGACTGATAGAAGACATAGTTTGGAATAATGGGTTGAGTTCGATTGACGTGAGCATTCTGGTGACATCAGTTGTGGTGTGTATTCTGGAGGAGACCTATTTGGTGGCCAACTTCAGATATGTAGCGTGTAATATGAATTATGAGCATGGATTGTGGATCTTGGAGAATAACTGATGGATTGTAAATTATGTTTACTTGTTATAGGTACCATGTTTATCTTAGCAAGGGGTTATATAATTATTTGTATATTGGGAAAGCCTAATTGGCCGACCTAATTAATTATTTGTGTATTAGGAAAGCTTAACTGGCCGACCTAATGAATTATTGTAATAGGGTATACATGAGTGATCTTTTCTTTTGGAAAGGTGTGGAAGTGGTAGTGGAAGAGATTGAAAAGAAGGAGAAGTGAAAGCTGTGAGGCTTGTTTGGCTATTGGATGTAGAGTAGAGTTTTATGATAAGAATACTTCATTGGAACTGACCAAGCAAAGACAATTGCTATCAGACAGTTCACTGGATTGTATATTTCCTATATACACTTGTTCAGATTGTGAATCCTCGAGGGTGGCTTTAACCTTCTTTGGGCAGTGTGTCTAGGTAGTGAGCCTACTACTTTTCTTGACTCCTAACTAGGACTGTGTATTGTAATGTTGTAATAAGCTCCTAACAGGGCTAAAACTTTTAACATGGATACTATACTCTCAATACATTATTTGTGGGTGTTAATTCCCACAGAGGTTTTACCTTAACAGGGTTTCCTCGACAACAAGTATTGTGTTGGCATTTACTATGTTATCATTTGCATTGCAATTTTGGTTTATAAAGTTTAAAGTTTAATATTCTATATCACAACTGATTCACCCCCCCCCCTCAGTTGTCTTGTGGATTGTTATTCCTAAAAATTGGTATCAGAGCTATTGGTCCTTACAGAGAAAGCTTAATAGCTTGAGGTGATCCTGAAGATGTCTTGCGACAGGAAGGATAGTCTGAAATTTGATCCTGAAAACTTTGACAGTTGGCAGAACAAGATGAGAACACATTTGCTATGTTTGGGACTTGAGTACTGGATGATCACAAAGAAGAATGAAAAGATAGCGACTGAGGATGAACTGGAGAAGGCTACTGAAGATGAAAATAATTTATTTTCATGTAATATGGTTGCAAGGGAATCATTGATCAATGCACTTTCTGAAGGTGAATTCACAGAAGTAAAAGACTTAAATTGTGCACATGAGACCTGGACAAGATTGGAAGCACTATATGTAGGAGACAAATTTACAAAACAAGAAAAGCTATAGAACTGGAAGACAAAGATGAAATCACTAAATATTAGAGAAGATGAGAACATTAGGGCATATGGACAGAGAATTACTGAAGTGGTTACTGGCATTAGAAACTCTGGAGGTACTTACAGTGAGGAAGAAGTGATTGCAAAGATACTCATATATTTGACACCTAATTATAGAACCAAAGTCCAAGATATAGAGGAGATTATACCTTTGACACCGAACTTCACTAGAGAGATGTTGATTGGAAAGCTAACTACTTTTGATGCCACAGAATTGGGAGATACTTTACCTAAAGTTGAGTAAGCATTCAAGGCAACCGTGCATAAGAACAAAAAGACCTTATCTGGAATTACGAGCACTAGAAATTATGACTTAAGAGAAGATCTTGGAGAATATGTTGAGGAATGGGAACATATACAGGAGGAATAAAGAAAGCTAGATGAAGTGGTAGCATTGATCGGTATAAGAGAGAAGAGAGGTAAGGGCAAATTTGAAGGCAAATTACCTTTGAAATTTTTTTCATGTAGCAAGATTGGTCATTTTGCATCTAGATGTCCTACAAGGGTTCCTAAGCACAAACCTAAGTTTTACAAATCAAAGTATTCTAAAGTCCAGGAATGTTATTATGCTAGTCAAGGTATTTCTGATGATGATGGTGACTATGATGAAATTAGATTTATTGCTATAAAGGATGATGAACCTGTACATGAGGGAAAAACCTTAGTATCTCATATTGAAAAGAAATATGAATGGGTTATAGACAGTGGTTGTTCACATCATATTACTGGAGATAAAAATAAATTTGTGAGTTTGAAAAGATATGATGGTGGTGTTTTTAGATTTGGTGACAATACTCCTAAAATTATCATTGGAGTAGGATCTATTTTTCTGGATGGAAAGACTAATACTGACAATGTATTACTTGTTGATGGACTTAAGCATAATCTATTGAGTGTTGGACAGTTAGTGGACAAAGGTTATCAGTTGAAATTCATTAATGGGAAATGCTTTATCAGAGGTAAATTAGGATATTTGATCGCATATGGTACTAAATCTAGAGGTAATGTATTTAAATTGAATACATCTGAAGCTACTTGTTTTATTACGAAGGTTGATGACAATTGGCTATGGCATAGAAGATTTTGTCATGTTAAATTTGATAACATTGTGAAGGCAAGTATGACTAATGTTGTAAGAGATCTACCTAAGATTGTAAAGCCATCTAAAACTATGTGTAGAGAGTGTGTTATGGGGAAGCAGACCAGAAGCAATTTTAAAAGCAACTCTTATTCAGCAAAAGGAAAGTTGTATCTGGTACATACAGATCTGTGTGGTCCTACAAGAACAAGATCATATTATGGTGAAAGGTACTTTACACTTTTTGTTGATGACTTTTCTAGAATGATGTGGGTTACATATTTAAGAGAGAAATATGAAGCATTTGACAAATTCAATTTATTTAAAGAAAAAGTTGAGAATGAATCTGGTTTGAAGATAAAATGTTTGAGATCAGACAAAGGTGGAGATTTTACATCAGATTTATTTAATACCTATTGTAAAGAACATGAATATACAGACAAGCATCAGCTCCTAGAACTCCACAACAGAATGGGATAGTAGAGCAAAGAAATAGAACTATATTAGATGCTGCAAGGACTATGTTGCTAGAAGGAAATGTGTCACATGTTCGCTGGAGAGAAGCAGTTGGCATTGCTATGTACACATTGAACATAATTCAAATTAGAAAAGGTACAAGTAAGACTCCTTATGAATTATGTTTTGATCATACACCTACTGTAAAATATTTTAGAATATTTGGAAGTAAATGTTATATCAAAAGAGATGATGAGATAGAGAAGTTTGATGCTAGAAGTGATGAAGGAATTTTTTTTGGTTCTTCTACTAGGAGTAAAACATATAAATGTTTCAATCTGAGATTGAGGAAGTTGATTGAAAGCGCCAATGTGAGGATGGATGAAAAGTTTCAGATTCAGGAAAGAATGTATGACTATGGTCAGATTACACAGATGAAAGAGGTCACTACTAAACCTGAAGAACCTTTGATGATTGAAAATGAAATAACTAAATTTACTGATACTCCAAAGACTCGGAGGTATGTTAATAAGAATCATCTTGGAGATCAAATTATTGGTGATGCAAATAACGGTATGATGACTAGAGCTAGAGTTAGAGATGAATTTGTTTGATTTATCAAGTTGAGCTGAAGACTACTGATGAAGCATGTAGAGATGAATCTTGGACTAAAGTTATGGAAGAAGAACTTGAACAAATAAAGAAAAACAATACTTGGGAATTGGTTCCAAGACCAAAGAACAAAAATGTGATAGGTACAAAATGGGTTTTCAGAAATAAGATGGATGAGGAAGGAACAATGGTAAGAAACAAGGCTAGACTGGTATGTAATGACTACTCACAACAAGAAGGCATAGAATATGAAGAAACATTTGCTCTTGTTGCTAGATTGGAGGCCATGAGATTATTTCTTTCTTATGTTACACACAAAGACTTTAAAGTATACCAGATGGATGTGAAATTAGCATTCTTCAATGGAGATCTAGAAGAAGAAGTTTGCATTGAGCAACATGATGGTTTTCCTTTGATAGAGGATGAATACATTGTTTGTAAGCTGAAGAAAGCACTGTATGGACTGAAACAAGCACCTAGAGCATGGTATGCAAGATTGGACAAGTATCTACTTCGTCCTAGTTTCAAAAAAGGTAGTGCAGACAGTAATTTATATTTAAGATCTGATGAAGATGGAATCTTAATCATAGAAGTTTTTGTTGATGATATAATTTTTGGAGGCATTGATAAGATGAGTAAGAAGTTATCTAAAGAAATGGAAAATGAATTTGAGATGTCAATGATTGGTGAAATGAAAATTTTTCTTGGTTTGCAAATTAATCAGAGTAAGAATGACATTTTTATATCTCAGACCAAGTATCTTAAGGAAATGTTGAAGAAGTTTTGAATGGAATATTGTAAACATGTTGGAACACCTATGGTGACTGGACATAAAATGACTAGTAATGATGAGACTCAAAGTGTAGTTCAGACAAAGTATAGATCTATGATTGGTGGTTACAATATCTAACTCACACTGGACTAGATATTACCAATGCAATTGGTATTGTGGCAAGGTATCAAGCCAATCCTAAAGAGACACATCTTGTTGCTGTGAAAATAATTTTTAGATATTTGAAAGGAACAACAGAATATGGATTATGGTATGAAAAATTAGATGATTTTATTTTACAGGCTTATATTAATGCTGATTGGGTAGGTAATGTGGATGACAGAAAGAGTACTAGTGGTGGTGCATTCTTCCTTGGGAAAAGATTGGTCTCTTGGTTGAGCAAGAAGCAAAACTATATTGCTCAATCTACTACTGAATCAGAGTATGTTGTTGCAATAAATTGCACACAAGTTGTTTGGATGAAACAAATGCTGAAGGACATTGGAATAATTTTTGAAGAACCACTGGTTATCCATTGTGATAACGCCAACATAGTGAATATGTCAAAGAATCCTGTAATGCATTCAAATACTAAACATATTTCTATTAAGTATCATTTCTTGAGGGAGAAGGTAGCAGAGAAAGACATAAAACTGGAATATATTAGCACAAAGGAACAGATAGAAGATATATTTACAAAACCTTAGCCAAAAGATGCTTTTGAGTATCTCAAAAGCATGCTTGGGGTCAGAGCCCCTCCTTGTGATAATTAATTGATGTAGATATGCATCATTCCAGTGTTTTTTAGAGCTATATCATTTTCTAGACTTGATGTATGGATCTACTCCTCAGGGGGAGTGATCGAATGAACACTAGAGAACATTTTGGTGATCTTGCACCTTGCTGTTGGACATGAAGATTTGAAAAATCTACAGAAGATTACAAATGAGTTATGGCGCTCTTTGCCATTGCTGCCAAAGGGGGAAGGAATCTATGTGAAAATCCCTACTATTTTGGGGAGATTTGTGTTGAGGATATTGAGAAGATTGTATTGAGAGGAGAAAGTATTTTTGAGTTGATTTTGGGTTGATGAATTTTACCATATGTTGCCATCAATTCCAAAGGGGGAGATTGTTGGATGATATCAGTTTTGGGTACTGATCATGCTGTTGATATTCATGTTTTTTCACTAATGTTAATATATATTTCTATGGAGAGAACAGATTGGTTACTTGACTGGCAGAAGTGTACAGACACTATACGGATGTTTCAGAATGATCAAAGTTCATTATATGAAGAAGGATGTGTGTTGACCTAATTCCTAAGGTCTCTTGGCTTTATGTTATATATTGTGGTTATTACAGTTGTTTTGGTGAAGACTGGTTTCTGGACTGTAATTGTGATGCTTGACAGAGAAGGTCTCTATGTTTTGGGTATATCTTACTAGCGAAGATATTTCAGGTGATGCAAGCATATTGAGTGACAGAAGACATAGTTTGGAATAATGGGTTGAGTTCGATTAACATGATCATTCTGCTGACGTCAGTTGTGGCGTGTATTCTGGAGGAGACCTATTTGGTGGTCGACTTCAGACATGTAGCATGTAATATGAATTATGAGCGTGGATTGTAGATCTTGGAGCATAACTGATGGATTGTAAATAATTTTTACTTGTTATAGGTATCGTGTGTATCTTAGTAAGGGGTTATATAATTATTTTTATATTGGAAAAGCCTAATTGGATGACCTAATTAATTATTTGTGTATTAGGAAAGCTTAACTGGCTGACCTAATGAATTATTGTAATAGGGTATCTATGAGTTATCTTTTCTTTTGGAAAGGTGTGGAAGTGGTAGTGGAAGATATTGAAAAGAAAGAGAAGTGAAAGCTATGAGCTTGTTTGGCTGTTGGATGTAGAGCAGAGTTTTGTGATAAGAATACTTCATTTGAACTGACCAAGCAAAGACAGTTGCTATCAGACAGCTCACTGGATTGTATATTTCCCATATACACTTATTTGGATTGTGAATCCTTGAGGGTGGCTTTAACCTTCCTTGGGCAGTGTGTCTGGGGAGTGAGCCTACTACTTTTTTTGACTCCTAATAGGGAATGTGTACTGTAATGTTGTAATAAGCTCCTAACAGGGATAAATCTTTTAACAAGGATACTATACTCTCAGTACAATTTATGGGTGCTAATTCCCACCAGGGTTTTACCTTTAACCTAGTTTCCTCGACAACAAGTATTGTGTTATTGTGTTGGCATTTACTGTGTTATCATTTGCATTGCAGTTTTGGTCTATAAAGTTTAAAGTTTAATATTCTATATCACAACTGATTCACCCCCCCCCCTCTCAGTTGTCTTGTGGATTGTTATTCCTAACACCTACCTTGGTCCTTTTCTTATGATCCTTTGCACCTGGGTTGGGTACTCTTGATTTAGTCCTGTATATGTTTTCCTTGGCATGATGGAAATTTGTTTTGTTATCTGGATAGCTTTGTTGTGTTAAGTTGGTTTTTTCTTTCTCCTCTATGGACATTTTATCTTTAGGGCTTGGTTGATTTTAGATGTATGCATGTTGCGATTCTCTTTACGTTAAGAGTGAATTTGAGGTCTTGGTATGAGTTATTAATAAGGATATATTTTAATGTGGTATTAAAATATTTTATAATAAATTAATGTGAGTGTATTATATTACTTATAAAATAATGTCTATGTATGAAATAAATAAATAGGTATATGTACGCATAGGAATATGGGTGCACACATATGCATATGTTTGTATATATACAAAGATAGGAATTAAATAATTATATATATTTATAATTTATTAAACAATATTATTATAAAGGCTATATGGAAATATTCAAGTAATTATTAATCATTAAATATTTACCTTGAGAGGAATTTCTTGTTGGCCAGAGTAAATAAAAAGAGTAAACTAAGAGATAATAAATATATATACCTTGTGTTAAAGATAATCTACCTTAATCTTTACTAAAGTAAATAAATGTTAATAATAGTATATTGTGCGTGGATAACTTGCAACTTATGAATAATTCAATAATTAAGCTCTAAACTATTAACCAACCTGATGAAGGGTGCTCCCCTTAATGCCACAAACACATAATAGAAACAGAGAAGCAACAACAATTTGCAAGAACAGAAAATGGGTTTCTTATTATCTCCACAAATGTGGAATTACAAACTTTCAGAATTACAATATGCAAAGCCACATGGGCATTCC
>MU225693.1:1851620-1862781 GCA_018584345.1 Thuja plicata
TTGCAGTAGATTAGATGAATGAATGGTCAAAGTATATACATGTGCAGAAATGTTTTAAAAGTTTCAGAGTTACTGATTCACCCCTCCCCTCTCAGTAACTTGGTTAGTCTTGATTATTTCCAACAACACAGACATCAACACTGTTGTAAATAAGTAATTGACATCAGAACAAAGATAAGCTAATTACAAAAAATACAAGGCCAACACCGTTGTAAATAAGTAATTGACATGTATGAGATAAGAATCTCAAGAAAGGTTGCCCCAATAGGAGCGATTGATAGAATTGATAAAGTTGAATCAAGGATTGAAGTTTGATAGGTACTGCCCCCTCGTGATTGAAATAAAAATGAGATAGAGGAGAAATAGAAAATTGATAAATTTGATCAAATCGAACTAAAGATAAGGTTCTTGATGTAAGATGAAAGATATAAGGATCACAAAACCAAGGTAGATCATCATTAATGAAAGATTATGCGCCAAGGTTGAATTAGAAGAAAAGAAGTGGGGTGAAAGCGAATGGAAGATAGAAGTTTGGAAGAGGTAGAAAGAAATGGAGAGAAGAAAGAGAATTTGCCTTAAGAAAGATAATGCCCCAAAATCAATCAACTGTTTAAGATAGAAAATTTTGATTGAGATCACGAAAGAAAATAAGGAAATGAAGATCAGAACGTGATCATAGTTGATTAAAAGTCCACAAGAAAGATGAAGGAAGACCCTCGCAAACTCATAATGCAACCTAAAAATGCAAAATAACATGAGGTCTAACAATGCAAGCTACATGAAAATGCAAAGGTGTACTTGTAATAGAGAAACTGTAACATGAGACTTTGTGTTCATCATTCATTAGAGAATGTCAAGGAACTTTTTTTCATCATTGGGCCATTATTAACGGACATAAAAAAATCACACAATCATCACTAGTCACAAGTGCAACTATGAAGATATGAATGTGATTTATATCAGATTGGAATGTGGAAAGATTCTAATATAAGCATCAAAGACATAAAGGTCAAGATGACTGTGATGTTAGCTTACCCAATTTAATATATCAAAACCACGCTCACATCAAGACATAGAGGCCAGGATGACCAGCGGAACGGTTGTGCAAAAATAGTGAAGCATAAAGTAGGAAGCAAATAAAAACATGCCCCATGCCCCAAGTCCTCTAGCTATGCATCACAGAGAGACTTATTAGACAAGGACACTCAACAAAATCAATAACAGTCAGCACATAAAGAAAAGATCATGACATAGCTCAAGCATTAAGTGTTGTGTTTAAAAATTTAAGTGTGTTAACTGATACTGAGTTCTGAGGATAAGGATCGAATGCTTGCAAGTAGGTAAGATCACATGACGAAACTAGGTAAGACCAAACTGATAAGTGTTGAAAAACACTCAATGTCAAGGGTTGTATTCAAAAATACAGCTGGGATGATGTTGAAAAACACCATTTATGAGGCATCCTAAAGACTAACGCATCCAAGAGACCAAAGCTAACACAGGTATGCCCTCTAGAAAAAGACAAATACCGATTCCAGACCAAGGCAACAAGGACAAGGCATGATGGAGAAAGGTTAAGTATCGAGGACACGCACTAAGAAACAAGGGTGCAAAGGCCTCAAGCAGCGCCCGTTTCCAGGTTTTCACCACTTGGACTTTATTACAATTTTTTCTCTTTCATTTTTTTATTTTTTCCTTCTTTTTTTAGGACTTTTTATAAATTTTATATAATTTTTGCTACCAAGGCGCCTGTTTCCAGGTTTTCACCAAGGCACTTTTTCTATTTTTTTAGAATTTTAGAATTTTTTGATTTTTTTTGTATTTTTGGAATATATAATTTTTTTGGAGATACATCAAAGTGCCTATTGCTAGGTTTTCACTAAGATGATCATTTTTTCAGGACATTTTCCAATTTTTTAAATTTTTTGACGATATATCCTTTTTTGGATTTTTTTAGGATCAATAATTATGTACAAAGGATGCCCCCAGACAGAATATACATCAAACTCCCAAGCAAGATCACATTGTGTAGTCCCAATATTTAGCAAGGCGGAGGACAGGAGGGATTAGCAAGCTGGTGGAAGAGATGGAAGACAGGAGAATGAAGGAGAATGAAGGGAAGAAATCCTCAAAGGAAAACTCCTCAAGAGTACCCAAGCTAGGGAAAAAGAAACATCATGTAAAGCACATTTGGACAAGAATGAAAGGTCAACATAGGATAAGTCACAAAAGCGTAATGCAAGAGCAGGAAAGGATGCAGTCCAAAGGAGTAGACATGTCAAGAGGCTTCATAGCACCGTGTTTTACTTTTTTTTTTATTAGATCAAGACTAAAAGGGAAAAGGATAGCGATAGGCAAAAATGAATGGAGGAAGATAGAGATGAAAACATGAAAGGAATGAAAGCAAGATCATCGTAGGATAGCTCGCAAGATAGCCCAAATGTTCGTGTATAGATCAACATTGTCAAGATCAAAGAGAGAATACAGAATGGATGAAAGATGTAGAAGAACTACGCATGATGCCTGATTGCCAGGTTTTCATCACAATACCTATCCAAGGTGCCACAAGGGAGTGGTTTTCCCCAAAGGATGAAATTATTTCTCTTTAATAATTTTTTTTTATTTTTTATTTTTTATTTGTTTTTTGAATTTTTGAATTTTTTGGAAGAAGACAAGATTTTTAGATAATGCTCCTTGAAAGGATAAACCATGATATGCCAAGGATTCAAAATGATATTCTCAAAGATGCTGATAGGGAAAGGAAGATGAAAGAGAAAAATGGAGGACAAGGTTTTATGCAAAGCGAGTGAGGTTGGAAGATAGGAGGAATAGACAAATGAGGAAAAAGGATAGAAGGTAGAAGGATAGTGAATGGAAGGATTGTGAAAGGGTAGACAGAAAGGAAGGAAATATCAACATCAATACACACCTTGAAGGGTGGCGAGAGGATGGAGGAAATGTGAATAAAGGAATACGTGAAGGAAAATGGTGAATGGATAGCAGAGGTTGTGGTTTAGGCGCATGGAATGAAAGAATGTTTTTGGAAGAAGATGAAGTGGAAGCCTTTGGAAGCTTGAATTTCAACTTCACTTGTTTCTCAACATGAGACTCTTTCAAGAGAGACTTTGGAATCCATATAGTCGTAGGCTTTTAATTTATTTTTGATGATTTAGAGAGAATATCTTCAATGATGGATTTTGGAACCCATACTTGTAGTTTTCTTCTTACTTATCTCTTTTGACTTTATGCCCCCATGTCGATTGGAGGAGACATGGTGATCTTCTTTTTTAGATGGATTCTTGTATTGCTTCTTTTTCTTGTATTGAACATTCAAATTTATTCCAAAGGACTTGGGACTTGTGGAAGAAGGAAAAGAATATGACTAGTTTAGATGGGTGGATGGATGAAAAGGATTCAAGGGTATGCATCTATGTTGATCTTGAGGAAAGATAGGAGATGGAGGGACGTAAAGACCCAAGATGGATGACAAATTAGGAGAGTTAGGAGGGGAAAGTGAAGGGACATAAGGACCCAAGATGGAAGGAAAACGTGAAGCCCTTAGTATTGGTGGAGGAGGTCCAAGGATGGATGTTGAAGATGCAAAAGGATAATCAATAAGTTCATCGACATGTATATGATAACCAAGGATATCAGCATATTTAGATTGAGCATTAGGATTTTCAATAGGATCATGAACATCTTGAATAGGAGCACCTTCTTTGATAGGATTGTTTGAATCTTGGAAAGACTTAGGAAGAGTAGAAGGTGGAAGCGAACATGGAGTGGTAGAACAAGAAGATGGAAGACTTTGATCTTGATGAGGATCTTTGGATAGCATAAGCACATAATTTTTATCTTGATTTTCAATAGGCTCAACATTGGAAGTGACAATACCATTTTTAATAACCTTAATTGAAGTATCATCTTTGGAAAGTGCAAGTGGGGTAAGGTTATTTTGATTGTCAATAAGATCAACAGTGTAAGTAGTAACTTGATCTTGCTTAGGAGAAGCCTTAAGATATGGTGGAATGAATGAGAAAGGGCGTAAGGGATCAAAAGAACCATGAAACAAATAAGAGACATCATGAAAAGGATTGGATAACATGGAGGTTTCTTGATCTTGATCTTTCTTTATGTTCTTTTCTTTATTATTTTTAGAGTCCTCTAGACATGGAGCCACTTCTAAGAACAAGGAATCATGTTGGAATTGCATGGGAGACTTGGGAAGAAATGGGGAAGGATTAGCTAAAGTAGGCATTATGGCATATAAAGGCTTAGGATCTTTAGGTTTAGCATTATTGAAATTATTTGTAGCCAAGTGAAGGTCAACTTGAGTTTCTTTAAGAGGTAGCCCTTGAGGATAACTATAGGGAACAACATGAAAAGCATTAGGCCCTTTGTCAGATGAAGGATGTGTGGAAGATTTGGAAACTTTAGGAGATGTATAAGTATTGGAAGAAGTAAAGGATGGAAGGGAATCATCACAAAACAATGGTTCATCATTAACATGATCTTGATTGAGAGTGCAATCTTTATTTTCAGTATGAGAATTCCTAGAGGAGGAATTCTTATGATATTTCCGTTTAAAACCAGCGCGGTGAAATTTCTCTTCTTCCATAGAAGCATCAAAGAGGTATTGTTTACAAAACTCATCAAAGTCTCTTTCAAAATCAGAATCATATGGATCACCATCAAAATCTATCCAATGGGATGACCCTTTAGTAAGAACAAGCACATGACTAGGAGGACTCTTAGGAATAGAGGTGTCATAAGTATGACTATATAAGTAGGAGATATTTTTCCACAGCAAGTCAAATTGTGATATTGCTATCAGGATTCAACTGTGTAGTTTTTGAGTCAAACTCATTGACCCATAATTCATGAGTAGTGGTTCACAAGAACCCATCTCTCATGAGAATGAATGGAACACTTAGCACTCATTGGATCTAGGTGATGCTCATAGAGGTGAAGCACCGGGATTTCCCGGGAGGTCACCCATCCCAGTACTACTCCAGCTCGAGCGCGCTTAACTACGGAGTTTCCTCCATGGTTAAACCCACTCTACTTGCAACCTCATTTGCAAAACCTTCACCAAGTGTTGTGCCTTATGAACCATTCATTAGAAAGCCCCTTAAGCTCATTAATTGATAAGTAGGAGATATTTTTCCACAGCAAGTCAAATTGTGATATTGCTATCAGGATTCAACTGTGTGACAGACCAGACTCATGTGACAGGATAACAATAAATTGGCAAGATATCACGCGAGGATTCTCAGATAGCCGTGTGAGGAAACACAATGAACAATGTGAAGAAACAATTTTCTCATGTGAGGAAAGGACACAGAACTCAATTTTTGATTGTTTTAATTGACCAACTAGATACATTAACAAATTTTTCTCATGAATCAGGTATGCAAGACAAAAATCAGGGAGTTCAAGCAAACAATTGTCTTCAAACAATGAGCAAGGGACAAAGCAACCTTGCACATGAACATGGATAGTGTCATAGTATTATACTCCATAAAGATTCTACTTGTGTATGTTCTCAAAATGTTTTGCAATCATGTACATAGTCCTAGAGAATAAAAAGTTGGTTGCACTATGGTTCTTAGTAATGGTTTGACTCTGCAACTTTTGCAATCTCAAGTGGGTGAAATCCAATCCTGGCACACTGAGGTTTTGACACAGTCCAAGAATTTAATCAATCAGGAGCTACTGAGGAGATCTGCCAACCCACAAGAAACTACACCCATGGAGATTTCTTCTACAAGGACATATATATAGCGGTTGTTGCTACCATGGCAAAAATGGCTATTACCGCTTGAGGTTCCATCCACGTGGTTTACCCAATAAAGGGAGTGTCCACTACGGTTAACCCTCTCTAACAAGGAAGAATCACAAGATGGACCACATGGGGACTTGATTTGGATTCAAGGGTTCTAAGTTTCTGATTCTCCCAAAAGGGAAAAGAGCATAATCCTGTAGCCTCTTCACCTCACCAAAACATAGCAAGCAAGATTAATTGACCCACTAATTTGAAATCACCTCATTCAAGGTTCACACAACAACAAATGACACCAATCTCCCCAAAGAGAGAAAGTATCACCAAAAGTTGAAGCCCAAACCAAGTTGACCAATGAGATAAAAACAAATCCTTCCCTACCTACAAGGGGATCTATCGTCAAGAAGAGCTTCGCATGTAAGACAAGCGAATGAAGCCCACTCTATCAAGATCGCCACAAATAGTGTTCATAGGGCCTAATTACTATGTGAAACATATATGCAAGAAAACAAATCTAGGTCCATTTTTAGAGCACCAATTGGAAATATGATCTATGAAAGCAAGAAAACACTCAAGCTAAACACATGAGATGTTCATTTTATTTCCAAAATCCAAACGTTATAGAGATCAACAAAATACCTCAAATCCAATGCAACGTGAATCATTTTGTTGTTTATCCAAGTAAGTCCAAATCAACAACAGCAACAGCAACAACAAATCACAAACTACCAAAAACTGTAAACATTAGTGGTTAGCAAGAAAAACATAGATATATAAGTGTATCAATGAAAAAAAAATCTCTGGTGTGGAATCTTGCATGAGGATTTGCACAGTGCCGCACGAAGATGTGCACAGCCGTGCGAGGAAGTACATAGATAGCAAAAAATAATAACATATCAGATCCATAGCCTGGCACCGAATGTCGCACGAGGATTCGCACAGTGTCGCGTGAGGAAACACAGAATCCAGCAAAATCTTGCCTAAAGACCAACAAAATCTCATGTGAGGTTTCCCTGCAGAAAAAAATAGAAAGTACAAAAAAGATGAAAAATATGGAAATCTAAAAATAAATTATGAAAATAGCTATGTGACAGAAAATGAATTTTCTGCCCCACAATGGGCGCCAAAAATGTGTGCTAAAAATGTGTCACACTTCTATGAGTCATTCCATTCAAGATTTCTCAAGAATGAGGCTTGAAATATTGACTCATAGCTCTCTAGTCATGGAGTGCAAAGGTTTGTAATGGAGGCCCTCAGATTGACCTAGTTGTGCCCATGCAAGTACACCATGAAATGAGAGATTCAATGCATGAAAATTAAATCTACTCTATATGATTACAATGCATGAAAGGAAATTAATCTAAATGATAACAATGCAAGATTAATCTATGAAAGGAAATATGCAAATTTAATCTATGAAAGTAAACATGAATCTAATCTACATGAATAGCCATGGATGCAAGAAGAAGAAAAGAAGAGAGAAGTTGCAACATCCAAGCCAAAGTGCTCAAATTCTCCTCCAAAATTGCTTCCAAACTTGCAGCATAACAATACCTAAAAATTCTATATGAAAATGAGGAGAGGTTTCCTTATAAAGAAAAGTGAACGGTTGAGATTAAGAGGCAAAAAGAAATGAGCAATGATGGAGATTAAATCTTGGTTTATCCACGTGCTCATTAAAGCAAAAAAGCCCACCACTTAGGAAGGTGTGAAGAAAAAGGGATTTTTATTTAATTTTTTTCCCTTTTCATCAAATAAAGTGCTTTAAGTGGGGTTTTTTATTTATTTAATTAAAAGAGGGGTTTTCTTTTAATTAAATAAATTAGAAGAATTTTATTTAATTAAATGGGAGGAATTTAATTTAATTAAATAAGATGAATTTTATTTAATCAAAAGGGAGATTAAATCTTTTAATTAAATAAAAATGATCAAACCTTAGGAAATATTGAAATAATTGAATTAATGACAATTTGATCAAGGAAATTGATTTGAATTAAAAATGTTGCAAAACATTGATTCAGGAATTTGATAAAATGATAAAATGATAAATGGGGCCCATAGTCTAGGTGACCATTTTAGGGTGCATACACTTTATAATCTTTATGACATCAATAATCTCTCCCTCTTTAACAACCAATGCCAAAGATACCATCCAATACACATCCAATGAAGTTGTAATGTACAAGTTTGTACCGATTCATATGCAATGAGCTTTGAATATCTACATCAACATGTTAAATATGTTCTGCAACTCGATTGATGCATCACTAATCTATCCATTAGTGAGCCTCAATTAGGGGAATCACCCCTAGCTTTCCTCTTAGATACAAGAATGGATCCTTAGGTAATGGTTTTGTGAATATGTTTGCAATTTGTTCTTTTGTCTGGTACTCAGGTTCCACTATCTGAGACTCAGGTGCCTCTGTCTGTGACTTGAGTGTCTCTATCTGCAACTTGATTCCCTCTATCTGTGACTCAGTTTCTACAGTCTGAGACTCAATTTCTTCATTTAGAAGCCCAGGTTGCACAGGTTACAACAATATTTATGCTGATGAATTCAGTGGTTGACATGGTTGCTGTCTAATCACCATTTCCCGTGTCTTAGGTATAATATTAGGTTCACAATACACAAAGTTTTTGTAGTCCTTAGGCTCTTTACTACTTTGTTCTTCACTTCTCTCTGCAAGCTCATCAATCTTTACATGCACACTTTATATGACGTTATGAGTAGTAAGATTCAAACATTTATATGCTTTTCTTTTATAGGAGTAGCCTAGGAATATAACTTCATCACCTTTTACATCAAATTTTCCATTTCTTTCTTCCTTAAAGATGTAAAATTTACTTCCAAATACTTTGAAATAACAAACATTAGGTTTATAGCCATACCATAATTCAAAAGGTGTCTTGTCAGTACCTTTCTTTAGTTGAACTCTGTTCAAGGTGTGAATTGCAGTGTTAATGGCTTCCTTCCAGTATTTGGTAGCAACATTATTTTCAATCATCAAGTTTCTAGCACAATCCATAATGGATATGTTCCTTCTTTTTGCTATACCATTCTGCTGTCGTGTACTTGGAGTAGACACTTGTCTTTTGATTCCTCTTTTGTTGCAAAATTCATTGAACTCATTAGAAATGAATTCACCTCCTCTGTCAGATCTTAAGCATTTAAATTTATTTCATGTTTGTTTCTCAACTCTGGCAAGGTACCACTTAAACTTTTGAAAATCTTATGATTTTTCTTTGAGAAACATAGCATTCAACATTCTGGAATGGTCATCAACAAATAGAATGAAATACTTCTCACTTGTGTAACTTGTTGTTCCAATTGGTCTACACAAATCAGTATGCACTAACTCCAAGACTTCTTCTGTATGGTAATTCTTGCTCTTGAAACTAGTCTTTCCCATCTTCCCAATTTGACATTGTTTGCATATTGCTAGTTCAGGTTTCTCAAAATAAGAATACCTCTTACTCTTTTGTTCTTTCTTATGTTGACTAGGCTATCAAAATTCACATGACACAACCTTTTATGCCATAACCAGCTTTCTTCTACTTGTGCAATACAACATGAACTTTAATTGAGATCAAGATAAAATAGATTACCTTTTGTTTACCTACCAATTCCAACTAGGTTTCCTTTACCATATTGGAGCTTGGCCTTACCATTCATGAATTCTACCTTGAAATCAATGTTAATTTGTTGTGCCACACTTAGTAGATTACGCCTTATTCCTTCGACCCAATAAGAATTATCACATTTTATTACTCCAGTTAGAGAAATGCAACCTTTACCTTTCACATAGCAAGGTTCATCATTCCCAAAACTGACACTCCCACCATCATAGTGCTCAAGATGTTCAAATTTGGTTTTATCACCATTCATGTGGTAAGAACAACCACTATCAATTATCCAAGTTTCATTCTTGCTAATATGAGAGTAAAGTGCAGTATTTTCATTATCTTCATTATCTAACTCATCCTTAATAACAATGTATACCATTTCATATTCATCTTCATCACTATCATAATCTTTTGCAATATAACAAGATTTCTTACCTTCATCCTTGTAGCTTTTTTAACTCTTGAAATCTTTCTTGCCTTTGTACTTGTTGAAATTTATCTCATCTTTGTCTTCTTTGTTTGGACACTTAATAGCAATGTGACCAACCTCTTTACATGAAAAGCAAATCAATGGTATTCTTTCTTTGTACTTTCCTTTGGCAGCTCTCTTTGCAAGTAATGCTTCAATGATTTCTAGATCTTCATCATCAGAATCATCATCACTATCACTGTCAATCTATTTTCCTTTCATCTTACCAAGGTTTAATTTAGATTTGAATGAAGACTCAAAATTTCTAGGATTAGGAGAGTAATTGTCAAAGTTATCCAACTCAAAATCTATAAGACTTCCAACCAATGCATCTAGAGTTATATCATTACTGCACTTCATCTCTTGAATAAATGAAACTCTAATAGCCTAGATAGGAAGAAAAGTTCTCAATACCTTACTAACCACTATTTTGTATTCAATTGTTCCACTGGCAGCTCTGATTTCATTGACACTTTTATTGATTCTTTCACTGTATTTTGTAATGTTTTCTCCTTTTTTCATTTTTATCTGATCAAACTGACCTTTGAGACTTTCTTCTTTGGCTCTCTTTATATTTTCATATCATCCATGTATATCATGTATTTTCTTCCACATGTCATAGGTAGTAGGGAAGTCCTTGACTTCATCAAATTTGGAATAGTTGAGTGAAGAAGCTATATCAATCATCATTATGTTATGATTCTTCATGTCCATCATATGTTCCAAAGACATAGGTCTCGGTGGTTCCACATACTTGTGATCTAGGAATTGAAAACCAGTGTCTCCAATAGTAGATAGATGTAGTCTCATCAAATATTTCCATGCAACGAATTTGTCTTTGTTAAGCTTAGGGATCTCCCTTCTATAAGACATCTTTGATATTTAGCTTAGGCCTTGAAACCTTCCCTAAAAGTACCAAATTCTCTAATAACAATTGTTGGAAATGAGTTGAGTAACTAAGAGGGGAGGGGTGAATTAGTTACCAAAAAAACAAATCCAAGTCCCTTAGATGTCTTAAACAAATTTATCATTATTGCTCGGGTAACACAGAAATTCTACTGTCACTCGATTAACATAAAAAATCTTAAGATATTAACTGTGATTATCATTTAGTGATTAATTGCAGAAACATAAACCCTAAATAAAATAAAATTTGCATAGATAACACCAAGATTTAACGTGGAAACCCAATATGGGAAAAACCACCAATTGCAACTAGTCACTATTTTTCACTCTTCTGAAGTGAGCCCTGTTAGGAGCCAACCCTGTTAAAGGTTACAATAACA
>MU225693.1:1862831-1875844 GCA_018584345.1 Thuja plicata
TTAGAGGATTTAATCACCCTATAAGGAGTGGCCTTGTTAGAGGTCTTCAAACACTTCAATGTAGAAATGTCACCTTGTGAGAGGATTTACAAAAGACTGTTAAGTCTACTCTATTAAGAGATTTAGACCACTACTACAATTGTTAGAGAGTAATAACGGATTGACCTGTTTGATGAAGCAACTATATTTTTTGATTCAGATCTCTACTTTGGCTTATAAAACTTGATCCTCACTAATCATATATTCTATTGCAGCTTTGTATGTTCTTTCCTTAATCAGAATCCCATCTGATTTTACCTTCACACTTCATGTCATAAACACACACATCTCACACTCATTCAATACAAACTTGACCTTGTATATATATGATAGGCCTTGCCAAGTCGGCATGAATAATCTTTCAAATAATCAATAAAACTTAAGTTTTTCAGCTTCATATAACCAATTAACCATAAAATATAAACTGTTGTTATTCAACTGTCACTAAAAGCATAAATCGGTTAATATTGAAATCCTTCAATGCCCGACCAAAACTATAATGCCCGAGTGAACTCGGTTAGAACTGAAAATCACTTTGGTCTTCTTCAATGCCTGAGAGATCTTGGAAAACACCGAATCTACTCAGTTTGGGTATAGGCATTTGTGTAGCATCACTCTATTTGTGTAAACATCAATGACAATACATAATTGAATAATTGTCATCAACATAGATTGTGTCTCAAAAATAGAAAATTTATCAGAAATTCCTTCTTTTTATACTGGTTACCATAGATAGGAAATTTTATATTATGAAAGGAAGTGATAATTTTGAATGGTAAAAGACACATTTTCCTAATACATTGATGTTAGCAAGCAAACATGAATACTTTGGAGTTTCAAGTTGATAAAAGTAATTTTGAAGTAATACTCTAATTTTAAGTATCTTGTTGACAAACTGATTGCATGAAGTACAAGAAGTACATAGGAGATTATTTAAGTTACACTAAATTGTATTAAGATATGATTTAAAAAAATCATTGATAAGAGAATTATGTGTGCAATCATTAAATTAAAGTTATAGAGTAGGAATATTGCTACTCTATTGGATAACAATTTACGACTTATGTGTGATGTATAGATCATTTTATAGCTTATGACTTCCAAGAGTAAGTCAAATCTTAGGGGGGAGAATGTAATATCCCTCTAACCCTAAAATAATTTTTCTTCTTTTGTTAAATTCTCTTAAGTATAGTAAGATCTTTTTATGCTTCTCTTAATGCGTAGATATTTGTGATACTTGTCTAATCTACTCCAATAGTTCATTCTAATGGTTTCATAATCTAGTACTCATTGACCCTAATGATTGACATACTATCTTAAGGGATTCTTTGGTGTGTTTCCATCTCCAGTTAGGTGTTGAAGATCAGATGCAGTCAAGCTCAGAGGATCCAAGAATGGATTGTCCAAACTTGCATTAACACCACAATAACACAGTAGAATAATACACAACTCAATATATATCAAAATAAATTTTATATTATCTCAGATCATCAAATTACATACAACATGACAGGCTATAAGGCCTTCTCAGTTAGGTCCAATTACATCAATAATTTAATAAGATCTCACAGGATCCAACTATCTATCCTATAGCTAAGTGGAAGAAACCAGATCCCAACTTGTGCTTGCAAGCCACCAAGCGATCTGTAATCTCTATCTACCCACTTAAAAATATGTGCAATAGCTTACAATCCTTTAGCTTATTTTCTTCTCCCCCACCACCCCTCCTTAAACTAAGAATAATGAAACAAATATATACAAGAGTCCACCAAAGAAGTCGGTGCTCAAAACCATAAGAGAGACCCAGATTTAGGTCCACACAGATCCCAAAGAGAGACCCCACATTAATTTAGAAACAAAAATTAAATGTAGAAGTCAGCCAGATCAAGATAAACATTTCAGGAAGATGATCACTGAAAAATAGCAACCGTCGGTAAGAACATACCCGAGCATCAGGAAACCCATCGGTGAACACAAAACCACCATAGAAACTAAAACCCGTCGGTGAACATAGAACCATCATAGCAACCGAAACCCGTCGGTGAATACAGAACCATCACAACAACCAATGAAGCATGCCTGAGAAATAGAATCAGAGCAACAGAGAACAAGCATTCCTGAGAAACTAAACCCAAGAAATAGAGAACAAACTAAAGAACAAAAGCAAACATCTTTCTGGTTGAGCAGGATTGCCAAGGATCTTAGGATGCTCCTGCATCAAACACCCCAAGTAAAGAAGATGTTTCCATAAAGGAAATCACAAACATCTTAAGGGAACCATAACATGTATACCATACTTGTTCTTAACCCATACTTCATCTTGCCCTTCAATCAATGTTTTCTTCATTTTGTCCATCATTCCATTCAAATAGTTCATCTCTTATGTATTTCTCTCAGGTCTCTTGCCTATAACTATCAGTAGCTAACACCATTCCTCCTCACCCGATTGGTTACTCAACTTGGTAACATCTCTTTGTGTCACTATTGTCAACATTGCTTGTACCACTTTAGTTAAATGTGTCATCTATTCCCTTATCTCTGCAAGCTCTTCAGAGATGTTATTCTCCTTTTCTTCACCAATAGGGTCACCCACTCTCTTCTCCTCATGTTTTTCACTATCATTAAGAAAATATTTGATAACTCCACATCTCTTATTCTCTTCTTCCTGCAAAGGTATTTGATGCAGGAACATCTTGGGACATTGGCAATCCTGCACAACCAAAAAGATGTTTGCTTTAGTTCTTTAGTTTCTTCTCTGTCGCTCGGGTTCTACTGCTTGGGCATGCTTGTCTATGTTTCTTGGGCATATTTATCTTCTATTTCTTGGTCATGCTTTACCAACGGGTTTCGATGATTTCTTTACCAATGGGTTTTAGTGATGTCCTTACAAACGGGTTTTTTGATGCTCAGTTATGCTTTATCAACGGTTGCTGATTTTTGGTGTTCATCTGCCCGAGATGCTTATTCTGGGAGTTGGATCTTTGGATGACTTCTTTAGTTAATTTTGATGGCTTAATTTATTTGGGATCTCTCATTGGGATCTATGTGGACCGAAATCTGGGTCTCTCTTATGGATTTGAGAACCAACTTCCTTGTTAAACTCTTGTATATATTTGGTTGTATGTTCTTAGTTTAGGGATCAATCTTAGGGAGGAAAGAAAAATGTTTAGATATTGAGATCGAAGGTCTGTGATCTTTGTTTTATGAAGATATTTTTGTAATTCATTGAATATATGGCCAAAATTGGGAAGGCCTTACGACCTGACATGTAATGATTTTGATCAAGTTAATATAAAATGATCTCTTTGTTTTCTTCTCTCACTGTGTTGTTCAGCTTCCACATTGTGTCTACAAGTTGGTTTGGTAGTTGGGTGAGCCATACACCCCATATCCATACCCTCCTTGCTTCATATGGTATCAGAGCGTGGTGAGATCTAGTTCCTTCTTGAAACCCTAACCCTAGTTGGTATTGTTGTGGGGTAGCAGATTGCAATCTGACCTACAATTGCAGAGGTATTCAATATGGTTCATGGAAGAGGAAATCTAGATCCATGTCTAGCTGATATGATTAGCCATATGGCTGCTATATTGGAAGCTATTGAGATAGCCCAGCGTAGAGGAAGACATCTTGATGATGTTAGTGATGATGAAAATGAAGAGGTTCAAGGTGAAGCTGCACCTGCACCTGTGATGAATTAGGAAGAAGAGCGATTCCTGAGAGCTTTGACAAATTTGAAATCCACACCTCAATTTAATCCTCTTGAGTATAGTGGAAAATTAGATTCGGATGAGTTGATTGACTGGATAACAAAGATGGAAAAGTATTTTGAATATGAGAGCGTAGCAGAAGATAAGAAGGTGAAGATTGCGAGCACAAAATTGAAAGGTCATGCATCCCTATGGTGGGAACATCTGCAATTGGATCAGAAGAAGAAGGGTAAGGAAAAAATAAAGGTATGGGATAAGATGGTAAAAAAATTGAAAGGCAAATTTCTACCTTGTGATTATCAGATTAACCTAATTTGGCGAATGAAAAGTCTGAAGTAGAAAGACAAATTAGTAAAAGACTACACTGAAGAATTCTACAGATTGGACATCAGATCTGGACATGTTGAGGATGAAGTGGAAAGAGTTGCAAGACACTTGAATGGCTTGAGAAGTTCTATACAAGATGAAATTAGTTTGGTCAAGATGGAAGGCATTGATGAGGCATACCAATTTGCCCTAAAAGCTCAGGAAAAGTTGAATAGAAGATATGAACAAAGACAAAGAGGTAGAGTAGGTAGATTCCCTAGAGGAAGAGGAAGATCTCATGGTGAGAATAGTAGATCTAAACCAGACAAGTCAATTCTAGACACATCTCAAGACAAAGGAAAGACTGAATGGAAAAGTGGAAATTCATACTGAGGATGAGGTAATTACTCCAGAGGTGGTTATAGCAAAAAAGGATTCCAAATTACTTGTTACAATTGTGGTGAAGAAGGACATAGATATTTTGAATGTACACATGCAAGCAAGAAATGCAGTAGTAGCAGAAATGAATTGGTGCAAGAGGAGTCACCAAATGAAGCTAAGAAGGAAGGAAATTTCATGATCCGAAGGATACTATGGAGTGAGAAGGATAAGCAAGATTTGATCAGGAAAAGTTTGTTCAAGACCAGATGCAGAGTTGCAGACAAAGTTTGGAAAGTGATTGTTGACAGTGGAAGCTCAAAGAATCTGGCATCTAAGGAAATGGTTGAAAATTTGTAGTTGGAGAGGATGAAACATCTGAAGCCCTATTGGATCTCATGGATCAAGGATGATCATACATCAATGGTGAGTGAACAATGTTTTGTGAATCTAAAAATTAGAAAGTATTATGACGAGGTGTTGTGTGATATTACGCCTATGGATTGTTGTCATATTTTGTTGGGTAGACCTTGGAAATATGATAGACATGCTATACATGATGGAAGGTTGAATAGATATTCTATTTGGGTTGATGGTAAGAAGCAAGTTTTGTTACCTTTGGTTGAAGAATCTGTTGGTGAGATATTTACATCTATGAAAGTTTGTCTGATGGAAGGTAGACAGTTTGTTAAAGATTTGAAAAGAAATGATATCTGTTATGCTTTGATTCCTAACAAACCAAGTAAGAATACAGAAGATGACATTCCTACAGAAGTTGGAAAGTTAATCACTGAGTACAAGGAGATAATTTTAGATAATGTACCTGATGGTTTGCCACCAATGAGAGATATCAATCATTGCATGGATCTGATTCCTAGAGCTAGTTTACCAAACAAAGCACCGCATCGGTTAACACCTACCAAAAATGAAGAGCTTAACCGACAAGTTCATGAATTGTTGAAAAAAGGCTTAATCCGAGAAAGTTTGAGTCCATGTGCAGTACCTACTGTATTGGCACCTAAGAAGAATGGATAATGGAGAATGTGCATTGATTCCTGAGCAATTAACAATATCATAGTAAAGTATAGGTTTCATATACCAAGAATGGATAACATAATGGATTGTTTAAGTGGAGCAAGATATTCACCAAAATTGATTTGAAGAGTGGATATCATTAGATCATAATCAGAGAAGGAGATGAATGGAAGACTGATTTCAAGACAAAGGAAGGTTTGTATGAGTGGTTGGTTATGCCATTTGGCTTAACTAATGCACCGAGTACATTTATGAGACTAATGAATGAAGTTCTGAAGAAATTCTTGAATAAGTGTGTGATTGTATACTTGGATGATATTATGATATTCAGTAAGACTAGAGAAGAGAATTTGATGCATATAAGACAAGTGTTGCAGAGATTAAAGGAAGAAAAGTTGCTGATAAATCTAAAGAAGTGTTCCTTTATGAAAGAAGAGCTTGTGTATTTGGGTTTTGTGGTTTCAGCTGATGGTTTGAAGATGAATCCAGAGAAGGTTGAAGCTATACTGAGTTGGCCTACATCTAAAAATGTCATTGAGGTAAGATAATTTCATGGATTGGCAAGTTTTTACAGGAAGTTTATCAAAAATTTCAGTTCTATTTGTAATGCTATGACTGAGACAATGAGAGGGGACAAAAGAGAATTCAAATTGACACGTGGAGATGATAAGAGTTTTGAAACTCTAAAGCTGAAATTTGCTGAGTTACCTATGTTATCCTTACCTAGATTTAATAAGGTATTTCAAGTTGAATGTGATGCAAGTGGAAGTGCAATTGGAGCTGTATTGACTCAAGAAGGTAAACCTGTTGCTTTCTTTAGTGAAAAATTGAATGATGAAAAAAGGAAATATTCTGTATATGATCAAGAGTTCTATGCTATTGTGCAAGCTATGAAGACGTGGAGACATTATTTAATGCCTAATGAATTTGTGTTATATACCAATCATAAGGCTTTATAGTATTTGGGTAGTCAGGATAAGTTGAATCAGAGACATATGAAATGGGTAGAGTATTTTCTGATCTTTACATTTGAGATTAAGCATAAGAGTGGAGTTTCTAACAAAGTTGTTGATGCATTGAGTAGAAGAATATCTTTGTTGGCTGAAATGAGAATTGAAGTTCTTGGTTTTGATGACATGAAGAATTTGTATGAAAGTGATCCTGATTTTTCAGAGCAGTGGAGAGTGTGCAGAGCACCTAATTCAGATCAATCAAATAAGTATGAAGACTATTTTATTCAGGAAGATATGTTGTTCAAAGGTATTCAGTTGTGTATACCGAGAGGTTCAATGAGAATTAATTTGATTAAGGAGAAACATAGTAGTGGATTGGCTGGACACTTTGGTATTGATAAAACATTGAGTTTGCTAAAGGAGAGGTATTTTTGGCTTCAGTTGTATAAAGATTTTTATAAATTTGTAAGAAGTTGTGGAGTGAGTCAGAATACTGGTTTGTATACACCAATTACTATTCCTGAGAAACCTTGGAGTGATATCAGCATGGATTTTGTTCTTGGCTTACCTAGGACAACAAGAGGTAATGATTCTATATTTGTTGTTGTGGATAGATTTTCTAAAATTACACATTTCATACCATGTAAGAAAACATCAGATGCAGTACATATACTAGACCTTTTCTTTAAGGAAATTGTCAGATTGCATGGATTACCGAAGAGTATCATCTCTAATCAAGATAGTAAGTTTGTTAGCTAATTTTGGAGAACAATTTGGAAGAAGTTGGATATTGAGTTGAAGTTTAGTTCTACATTTCATCCACAGACTCATGGAAAAATAGAGGTTGTAAACTGAATTTTGGGTAATTTGTTGAGATGCTTAGTTGGAGACACACCAGGCAATTGGGATTTGATGATAGCACAAGCAGAGTTTGCATACAATAGTTCAATGAATAGAAGTACTGGAAAGAAACCTTTTGAGATTGTTCAAGGCACAGAACTGAGAGGTATATCAGATTTGAGAGATATTGTTGGAGAAGAGAAAATAAGTGCTGAAGTAGACAAATTTGTAGAATTTATGAAGACATTGCATGAAGATGTAAAACAGAAGTTGGAGAAAAGTAATCAGAAATACAAAGACAATGATGACAGATCAAGAAGAAATAAAAAATTTAAAGTTGGTGATGCAGTGATGGTTCATTTGAAGAAAGGAATATTTCCTATTGGAACATATGGTAAACTGAAGATGAATAAATTTGGTCCTTGCAAAATACTGAGAAGATTCGATAGTGGAAATGCTTATGAAGTTGAATTACCTGATGACATGGATATATCACCTATATTCAATATTTCAGACTTGTACGAATATCATGAACATAATGAAAAAATGAGAGTAACAAGTGATTATCCTAAGAAGTAGATAGAGGAATTTGAAGAGATTCTGAAATAGAGAATTGACAGAAGTACAAGAGGAAAGGAATACATGGAGTATCTGGTAAAGTGGAAGAACAAACTGATTGAGGACTCATCTTATATTTCTCAATCTAAGTTGGATTCATTTCAGGTTGGACCTGACACATGATTTAGAGAATCATTTCTTGTAACCCTAGGTGTCTGATCTAGAATCATCTTGGGCCATTGGAAATTCTGCACAACCAAAAAGATGTTTGCTTTAGTTCTTTAGTTTGTTCTCTATCGCTCAGGTTCTGCTACTTGGGCATGCTTGTCTCTGTTTCTCGAGCATGTTTATCTTTTGTTGCTCATTCATGCTTTACCAACGAGTTTTGGTGATGTCTTTACTGATGAGTTTTAGTGATGTCCTTACCAACGGGTTTTCTGATGCTCGGTTATGCTTTACCGATGGTTGTTGATTTTCGGTGTTCATCTGCCTGAGATGCTTATTCTATAAGTTGGATCTTTGGCCGACTTCTTTAGTTAATTCTGATGGCTTAATTTATTTGGGATCTCTCATTAGGATCTATGTGGACCTAAATCTGGGTCTCTCTTATGGATTTGAGCGCTGAATTCCTTGTTGGACTCTTGTATATATTTGGTCGTATGTTCTTAGTTTAGGGATCAATCTTAAGGAGGAAAGAAAAATGTTTAGATATTGAAATCAAAGGTCTGTGATCTCTGCTGTATGAAGATCTTATTGTAATTCATTGAATATATGGCCAAAATCGGGAAGTCCTTACAGCCCAACATGTAATGATTTTGATCAAGTTAATATAAAAAGATCTCTGTGTTTTCTTTTATTGTGTTGTTTGGCTTCCACATTGTGTCTACAAGCTAGTTTGGTAGTTGGATGAGCCATACACCCCATCTAAATACCCTCCTTGTGTAAGTATTAGTTTATGCTTGGATTCTCCCTACCTCACCACATATGTGTTTGCACGACCATAAGACATAACATGTCTGTCATACTGCCAAGGTCTACCGAGCAGCAGGTGACAAGCATCCATAGGTATTACATCACATAATTTCTCATCATAGTAAGATCCAATCTTAAAATTAACAAGGCATTGTTCTTCAACCCTAACCTTAGACACATCTTGTATCCAACTAATCTAATAAGGATTAGGATGCTTCCTCCTTTCAAAATTCAATTTACTAACCATCTCTTCTCAAACAAAGTTCTCAAAACTGCCACCATCAATTATGACATTACATACCTTATCCTCGCACTTACATCTGGTTTTGAACAAATTTCTTCTTTAATAAGAATTATTTTGCTTCAAGGGTAGAAAATTCCTCCTAATAAAGAGATTCACATTTTCCCCCTTAGGTTCATTCTCAACAACCTCATTCACCACAACATTTCGGTGATTACCAACCCTCTTATCTACACGAGGACATTCAAATGACCAATGTCCTTCTTCTCCACAATTGTAACAAGTACCTCTAAATACACTTCTACATGTTCTTCTCCTTGTTTCAACAAGTTTTGGTTCATCTTCAACTTTTGGTTTATCTTTTACCGACTTCTCTTGCTTCTCCTTCCCTCAGGAATTACCATAATGTCTTCTTTCCAACTTATCTTCTGCTTTCAGTGCATATTGATAAGCATCCTCCATAGAGTCAATATTCAACATACCAATCTCATTTTGGATATTGAATCTCATACTATTAACATACCTTGCCACCTTTTCCTTAGAAAGTTCTCTATGCACTAACTGAATTGTCAACTTGTAGAACTCCTCGGTATAATCTTCCATAGTAATCTCCTTCTATTTCAGATTTTGAAATTTCTTAAACAATTCAAGTTCATAGTTAGCAGGAATGAACTTATATTTTAGCCTTGCCACCATCAACCTCCACTAATTGATCTTCATCTCACCTTCTTCTTCTTAGTCCCTCTGCAATTCTTTCCACCAAAGAGCAGCATGCCCTTTCAACTTAGTCTGTGCTAGCCTTATTCTAAGTGGATCTTCAATGTCTTCCAACTCAAAGTATTCTTCCAACTCACCGATCCAATCAATCACGTCCTCGGGCTTCAATGTACCTGAGAAATTAGAAACTTCCATTCTATAGTTTGTACTCAACCTAGCACCAGATCTCTGCAACTGGCCATATCTGTCTCCTCTAGATCTTGCCATCCAATTAGTTCTGTCATCTCCACTAGATCCAGCAACTTCAAAATCTTCAGCAGCTTCTTCATAGCCATCATCTATTCTAGGACCTCTATATAATCCAACATTTTTGATACCTTCCATGATTTCATTCTTCATTGCTGCCATCTTAGATCTAAATCTTTCAATCATCCTTGCTTTCAATCATCCTTGCTTCCACTTCCTCAAAAAGATCTGTAATCACCCTAGGTTCCAATCTTCTCAGAGGCATATCTCTAGATCTTTAGAAACCCTAAGCTCCACAAGAAATGAACCAGTAGCTCTGATACCACCTAATGCAGTCAAACTCAAAGGATCCAAGAATGGACTGTCCAAACTTGCAGCAACACCAGACTAACACAATAGAATAATACACAACTCAAGATATATCAATATTAATTTTATATTATCTTAGATCATCAAATTACATACAACATGTCAGGCTATAAGGCCTTCCTGGTTAGGGCCAATTACATCAAAAATTTAATAAGATCTTGCAGGATCTAACTATCTATCCTATAGCTAAGTGGAAGAAACCAGATCTGAACTTGTGCTCACAAGCCACCAAGTGATTTACAATCTCTGTCTACCCACTTACAAATATCTGTAATAGCTTATAATCCTTCAGCTTATTTGCTTCTCCTCCACCACCCCTCCTTAAACTAAGAACAATGAAACAAATATATACAAGAGTCCACCAAAGAATTTGGCACTCAAAACCATAAGAGAGACCCAGATTTAGGTCCACATAGATCCCAAAGAGAGACCCCACATTAATTCAACAACAAAAATTAAATGTAGAAGTCGGCCAGATCAGGATAAACATTTCGAGAAGATGATCACCAAAAAATAGCAACCGTCGGTAAGAACATACCTCAGCATCAGGAAACCCGTCGGTGAATACAAAACCACCATAGCAACCAAAACCTGTCAGTGAACATAGAACCATCACAACAACTGAAACCTGTCGCTAAACACAGAACCATCACAATGACCAAAGAAGCATGCCCGAGAAACAGAACCTGAGCAATAGAGAACAAGCATGCCCGAGAAATAGAACCCGAGCAATAGAGAACAAGTATGTCCGAGAAACAGAACCCGAGCAATAGAGAACAAACTAAAGAACCAAAGAAAACATCTTTTTGGTTGAGCAGGATTGCCAAGAGTCCTAGGATGCTCCTGCATCAAGATATTTCTAGACCTGTCTAAGTTTAGGATGATATGTGATGTAAGTCGATGGATATATAAGTAATTTCTACACCTTATTTTGTTAAGGTTACTCTAGATGAATCATGTATTTTATGTAGTGCACCTAGATGTTGATCATAATGTTGATGACTAGGATAAGTTAATTGTCCCTATTTATGCTCTTGTTATGTGATAATCTCTTTATGTTGTATACTTTGAAATAATCAGCCTAACCCCAATCATTGATAAGTATGGTGGATAGACCTAGATGATGACATACTTCTCAGATACTTTGATGTAATTAATGGTTATTATTACCAGTGCATATAGATTTAGGAAAAAAATATATTTTGGTTATATGATTTGATTATGTAGACTAACCCAATGCTCAAGATTCTAATCCTATATATGATGATTCTACATGCTTCATGTGTATATTTATATTTGATGTGTTTTCATAATTTGGGATGAAGTCATAGTTACTCACATAAATGAGGTCCATATGATGTATCAATCCCAATCATATGTCTGCAATGCTTTCTTTAATATGTATATCTATGCACATGTATTTTTACTTTATGATGCAGGCTGCAGGTGTTGGAGATTTGCCCGTGTGCAAATAGTTGACTGTATGTTTATCATTGATGACAACATATAGTATACAACAGTGTACTGTATTCAATTTTTTGTATGGATATGTTGGAGCCTTGCACGGTTGTTTTTATGTTGAAGACATAGTTATTATACCATGTTCATACACGCAGATTTAGAAGTTCAGTTATAGTTGAGTTATGTTGATCTGTTTACCAGCCACAGTTTCAGAGGATTGTTTTAAAGAGCCGACAGTAATTTTATTGATTCTTCAGTTGCACCTATCTTTGGGATATGGCTATTTGGATACATGTTTAGTTATGAGTCATAGATGATTAACCAAAGGCGCCAAACGTGTTTCATTTGAAATGTGATGTTTGGGTGATTTTGTTGGAGCCGACTATGTGAAGCGGTGCGTCTATTCATTTTGAGTTGTGCGGTTCTAATTATGTTGCATGCTTAGTTTAGCCAAAAAGAAAATTATTGAAGGGATTCCTACAACCAACATGATCATATCTTTTGAATAAGATACATATAGCAGTTCATTTATGATCACCAAGTGTGAATGTAAGAAAAAGATAGTAGAAAAGAATAGAGCAAGATGCTAGTTGCTTTGGGATAGTAAAGCTATATCATTCATCAGTTGAAGATCTATGTGAAAAAATAGAGAGTGCATACAATTCATTTGAACTGATCAAGACAATAGGTCTACTCAAATAGTTCATTATCAGATATAATGTATATCTATTTTATAGAAGGTTGCAACCTTCATCATTTTAGTAGTGTGCTCTTGGACAGTGTGTCCTCACCCCTAACAGGATTATTTATAAAAGAATCCTAATAGGGTCCGACCCTTAACCAGGTCACTGTACTTATTGCATTGTAAAGATCAAATCCTAACAGGGTTGTAAGATCTTCTAACATGGATCATTATACTCTAGTATAGTTCTTTGTGGGTGCTAATTCCCACCAGAATTTTTACCTATTTTGGTTTCCCCATAACTAAAATTATGGTGTTCTATTCTATGTGTAGACGTTCAAAATCTTAATATTATTATTAATATTATTTTCCCTCCTATTTTTCTAACTATTTAATTTAAATCGATTAAATAGTTTCATTTCTCAATAGTTTAAATACTATTCTAATGTATTTTATTTAAATACATTTTCTCCACAAAATCCCCTTTTTAATAAATTTATATTTATTA
>MU225693.1:1876689-1903682 GCA_018584345.1 Thuja plicata
AGTTAGATCTCATACATGCTTTTCTTGTCATGATATGTTTGATTTTACATGCTTTTCTTGTCATGATATATAACCCGCTAATGTTTGCATGTTTGAGCTTGCTCCCAACAGATTGAAGATTTCACGTATACACTATGTTATGTTGTTGTATTTATGCTTAATGTTATTCTATACATAATTGGAGAAAAGAATTAAAACTAGTAGATAACTTATTCACCCCCCTCTTAGTTATCTCTTGGGACTATTCCTAACAACAGGCACTAGGCATCGAATTCACCTGGCTTCACATGTCTGAGTGTGCCTCAAAATCCTTGATTGTTGTTGTTGTTATGGAGATAGTAACAAGTTCTCACAAGAATAAACCTACCTTGGTCCTTTTCTTATGATCCTTTGCACCTGGGTTGGGTACTCTTGATTTAGTCTTGTATATGTTTTCCTTCGCATGATGGCAATTTGTTTTATTATCTCGATAGCTTTGTTGTGTTAAGTTGGTTTGTTCTTTCTCCTCTATGGAAATTTGATATTTAGGGATTGATTAACTTTAGTTGTATGCGTGTTGCGATTCTCTTTATGTTAGGAGTGAATTTGAGGTCTTGGTATGAGTTATCAATAAGGATATTTTCTAAATGTGGTATTAAAATATTTTATAATGAATTAATGTGAGTGTATTACATTACTTGTAAAATAATGTCTATGTATGAAATAAATAAATTGGTATATGTACACATAGGCATATGGGTGCACACATATGCATATGTTTGTATATATACAAAGATAGGAATTAAATAATTATATATATTTACAATTTATTAAACAATATTATTATAAATTCTATATGGAAATATTAAGGTAATTATTAATCATTAAATATTTACCTTGAGAGAAATTTCTTGTTGGCCAGAGTAAATAAAAAGAGTAAACTAAGAGATAATAAATATATATATTTTGTGTTAAAGATAATCTACCTTAATATTTAATAAAGTAAATAAATTTTAATAAAAGTATATTGTGTATGGATAACTTGCAACTGGTGAACAATTCAATAATTAATCTCTAAACTATTAACCAACCATTGGTTGCAAAAGGTTGCAACAGTTGGAGTTTTTCCCATGTAACCACTCCTGTAGGATACTTATGGGAGGATGGTTCCCGGGAGGAGGAAAGAGGAGGTTTTTAGGAATAAAAATATAGAGAGGGAGTTAGAAGAAAAAACCTTGGGAATTATTTTCTCTGATAGTTTTAGGACGAAAATTTTATGTGATTGGAGATATGAGAATTGGATGGGATACTCCAAGGAGAGAGAGATATTGTGTTGTGGTGGAGCCTCTTGATCTCATTTTCATTGGACGGTGTTGCATGGTTTTGAACTCTCTTAGATTATTTAGGTATTCTATTCCCTGTACCTTCTTTGCAAGACTCTAGGTAGGATCCATACCTAAAAGAGATTTTTCTTTGTCAATGTGTATTGTGTGTGTGTATTCCATTGCTCTTTCTGCTAGGAGATAGTATTTAAGATTATTAAATAAATATATTATAGTATTTTCATGAAGTATTCTATGTTTATTAATGGTTTTTAAAGTATTCTATACCTTATGGATTAAGTTTTATAAGTTTCTGATCATTTCATGTTGTTATTTCCTTCTTTATCCATTTGGACCTGTTTCTATTCTAGGTTAATTTCCTAGGATCATATGATGTTTTGTGTGTCCTAATATATGTTTCTAGAAATTAATCGAGGAGATATAAAATGGATCTTCCTCAGATTCCACTTTTGGTGCCCAGAAAATTCCCAGTTAGGGCCGTTTATGGGACCTTGTCAAAATTATCCCATTAACTACACAAGAATAGAGCCAAATATGCAACTCTGGGGCCAAGTGCAAAGAATAGCAGCCAAGTGCGCATATTAGGTCACCAAGTGCGTAGGTCTTCAAGATTGATGGTTTTAGGGTTAGATTGATGTCTAGGGGTCCTACTAACATCCAGAGACTATTAGGGTCCTATTTTTGACTCAATTTCTTTATGATTTCATTTAATATTATTTTAATATCATTCGTGGTGCCCTTTATGCCTCCTTATACATTTGAAGCATTTTGAATGTCGGATTAGGGTTTAGGATTGTCCGGTAGACTAGAGACAATCAATGATATCCTAAACCCAAGTCAATGATACTATGATGTTATGATTTTTGTAATGAGGTACTTAATGTAATTATGTTTTTTATAATCCCTTTTGATGCATTTTATGCAATGTGGATGTGTTTTATCCATCTGTGTTCCTGACTGTGGTTTAGGGTTGTCTAGAGGATTTGGGGCAACTAGTGCTTTCCTAAACTTAATTATTTGATGTTGTAACATTGCTATGGCTTCTTATATATTGTTATGTGGATTAATTATGTTAGTTTTGATACTTGTTTAGGTAGGTAACCTAAGGACACTAGATGAGTGGATCTCGGTGAGGGGTCAGGGCTCTAAGTGGTTGTACCAGGATAACCTACTGATGAGTTATTTAATCAAGTTATAACCTAAATAAATGAACTAGGAATGGGGAAAATACACAATAATCAAGATTAATCTATGCCTCAACCATGCCTCTAATGCTAGTATAGACTAGGGATGGGAGTGGGAGAAGGTGCCTTTGTGATGGAACAATCAAACAACTTTGTCCTCATGAAAGGTGTTTGGTTCCGCACGTGCCTACTTGGGGGTCGGGACCCAAAGTTGCTAGTACTAGGATAACCCAAGGGGTGAGAGATATATGATGACACTCACCTAGCTTGTAGCTTAGCGACCTTACCAATGTTGGTCATGTATTTTGTGGTCCTTGTGGTCTTCTTGTGATTTCAGTTATGTTATGTTTCGGGAAGGGCCATCATCACCTTAGGAGTATCCTAGTTGTTACCCTCTTGCATGGACCTTAGTTTCTATCTCCTAGCATGGGGGAGTGGACTATTTTTGGATCCACATGGTTGAGTGGTTAATCTTTATTATATCAAGGTACTATTTGTGGTCAGATGGATGTTCATGGCTCCTATTCCTTCCAGATTTTTAGTTTTGAAGACTTCTTATTGTATATGTAAAGATGTACTTATGCATGTGAATTATTGTAATTGTAAGATCTTGTAAGGAAATAATTTAATGTGATGATATGATGTCTATCAATATAATTCAAAGCAAAGTATAAGGGAATGGGTAGATATAGGTAAAAGGAAACATAAAATATTTATGTTATCAATATAAAAATATAATTGTTTATGATATGTATTCATGTATTTTCTATTACTTTATTGTATCCAAGAAATGAACTTAGACTTAGTATGAAATAATCTATTTATGAATGAATGCACTATCTATTGATGTAAGGTTGTGGAAAATTATTATGGAATGATGAATCAATGAAATAAGATAGCTATAGAATTCAATATTGGATTATGTTTTCTATTTACCTCAAATGCATATTGAATATTAAAATACATAGGGTATTGCATATCTAATGAATGTTAGTCTCTCACCTGAATGCTTAAATGAAAAGTGATATAAAAGATAATGTATGAATGAATAGTATAAAAAATAACATAAGTTTAAGTAAAGGATAAATCACCCAGATGCATTGTAAAATATTAGGTAAGATTATCCCAGGAACTTAATGTTAGAATTAAAGTAATGATTTAGCAATCTTAAAGTAATCAATCATTTCCTTAATGAGTAACTCGTAATATATAAATTAATAGATTAAATTATGTGGCTTGAATAGAAGCGTTAGGGAACTTGTGAGGACTTAGATAAGTTTGTAATATTTCAAAAAAAAAATAAAAAAATATTCACATCTCTTAGTAGTTAGTTGGCTTGTCCTCCTCGGTTCCTTGGCAGGGCGTGACATATTTCCTGTTGGTTCTAATGCTTCCTTGGTTCGATGAAATGAGCTATGTATTCTGTATTTGTTCCTATGTACTAGGTGGATGTAGTGGCTGGGTACCTATGAATTTTGATGAGATGGATCATTTACCATATGGAAACTTCTTTCATTCCTATTTTGGAGGCATCCTTCCATCTTTTAATCAACTCTTCAGACTTTGGTGTTTTTTGACATCTGTATCTTTGAGTTCCAATGTTTTCCATCCTAAATCAAGTAGTGTCATTTGAGGGCACTCATGTAGATTAAATTATTCTCTACCTAATCAGATTGTTTATGGTGGAGGTTCCAACAATTATTCTTTGACAGTGTTTGCAGGTTCATACATCAATGGTGTTCTTCATGTTCTTCTTTTGACCAACTCTTTAGACTTTGGTATTTTTTCCTTCTGTATCTTCGAGTTACGATGTTTGCCTTTGTTTTCCATCCTAATTTTGAGGGCACTCATGCAGATTACAGTCTTCTCTACTTGATCTTTGTTCCTATTTTCTGGGACATTCTCTACTTTGGAAGCTTCTTCAGTCCTTCACTAGGCTTCTTCTATTTTTGGAGATGGGGTTTTACCACTAGTTTTCTCCTTTTCTCCTCTTTATAGAGATTTTTTGTACTTAGGTACCTGATTAGGCCATGATGTCAGGACTCATTTCCTACTTTCAGTAGTTGTTTCTAGGTTTTAGCTTCTTCATAAGTTTATCTTAAGGGGGGTGTTAGAGTAAAAAGGTATTTCACTTATTAATTAAATCAATATTGATTTTATTATTAAGTCACTTTTTATCTCTAGTTCACTATGAAGGCATTATATTTTTCCATTAGTATACTTAAGGAAAAACATGATCTGCACCATTGGTTTACTCCACACCGACAGATAGGGCACAACACAACTTGACGCTAAGGTTACCTGATAAACACTGTTAAGTGTTATTCGATGACAAAAAGGTTAAAGGAAACCCGATGAGTAACAACAGTGCAACCCAACGGAACAACACAGAGAGGAACCCGACAGACAAAGGGAACTCAAGGAACAATTCAAACAAAGGAATGCCGACAGACTTCAAGTTCAACTCGACGACCAAGAACTGACAATCAGTTACATCCCGTAAAAAGTGGATCTGACTTTCCATGTTAGATAAATCACTGAAGTTGTATTTATAGATTCTTGATTTAATTTTAAATCCATTATGTGTGGAGGAAGCAATGTATTTATTATTGTTTTAATTAGTTTTACTGATTTAAAACATGAAAACTAAAGATCAACGTCAAGTTGTAAACCTTGGATCTAAGAGTTAACATTGTAATGCGTGAATTCCAAGATAGGTCAAATACTTGTATAAATAGGTGCTCAATTTATTGAGAATATTTTTTGTTCAATGAAGATAGTAGCCATGGAGAGAAACTAGAGACCAGATAAAGAATTCATGCAGAAGGACAAAAAAAGAATCAAGTCAGTTTCAAGAACAGAACAGAGGCTACCGACAAGCAAAGAAAAGGTATTCATGAATCACTTATGGTGATATTATACTTCTGAGAGCTTTAATGGATCTTTAATCAACAATTAGAGATTGTATGTAGTCAGGTCAACATTTGTACTCTATCTAACAAGTGTAGTACACTAATGAAATCCTTTCTTGAAAGGTGGGCTTAACCATCCTATTGTAAAATCTCATAACTGAGTGCACACTTAAATCAGTGTTGCTAAAGCTCTTAACAAAGTAGATCTTAATAGGTCTCCACCTTAATACTCCTAACAGGGTAGATCATCAGAAGTGATCAAATTGTAAGCCTTAACTGGCTCCCTTCCATTCTACAGATAGTGAATTTTTGTGGGTGCCATCCCCACCACAGTTTTTACTTCCTAACAAGAATTTTCTGCAATATCATATCTTGTGTTATGTGTTTATCATTTTCATGAATGTTTTTATGAATACTGCAAACCATTAAAGATTATGAATGAACAATACATACATAAGAAAGAACAACAGTAATGGTTGGTAAATCAGTAATGTATGATTACTAATAATGAATTAAGAAAGGTGTTAAAATTTTTAGAGGTACTGATTCACCCCTCCCCTCTCAGTACTCCTTCCCATTAATTCCAACAATTGGTATTAGAGCTAAGTCTCTTCTTGGAAAGCTTAAAGGCTTAAGAGAAAAGATCATACAATGGAGAAGTACAAACTTGATAAGAACATTGAGAACAAAAAGCTTGAGATATAGATGTTCTATGAACAGTATAAAGAAGCTAGAATCAAGATGAGAGAGCTGCTGGATGAGAGGAAAGGTATGGCTACCCGGAACAATGAAAAAGATTATCAAGAAGAAGAGATTCCAGATTTCTTTAAATCTTTAGGATCAAATACAAGTAATATATTAGATACATCAGAAGAGAACATCACAAATCTAAAGGAGATCAATCAAAATATGATAGAACAAATAAAGATGCAAAAATCAGTCAAGAGAGCCAGATGGTAAGAACGATTGATGTGATGAGTTCTGCTAGACAAGATGAAACATAAAGAACACTTGCTATTGATGAAAGAAGGAAGATTACAGAGAAACTAAAAGAAAAGGAATTGTAAATTCAAAGACATGCTGGGAATCACCATGATCTCACAAATTAGATTATTCTTATGAGTCAAGAAGCAAATAGAATAAATGTGGAACTCATTGAGAGAATACAGATTATCAGTGAACTAAGAGAAGAAAATGAAAAGCTAAAACATGAGGTTATAATTCAACAACAACATAATGAGATTATCAGAGAGGATGAAGAGAGAAATAAAAGAATGGATGACTTTCTTGAAGGACAACAAAGAGTCAAAAACAACAACAACTGTATATGCTTTACCGAAAATGGAGAACCATCAAATCAAGCAAGCTCAAAGAATGTCTATGAAAATACAAGACAAAGAAAGATAACATCCAAGCACTGTGGAAAGCAAGGGCACACATCAAATGTATGTTGAGGTAAAATGAAAGGTATTCCTAAATGTACACCTACATTCATAGGATTCTGTTATAAAGGTAACAAGAAAGGACATAAGGCTTATGAATGCAAGACCAAGATAGAACAACCAAAGAAGGAAACCTACATGGACAAATACTATCCTACATGCAAGATGAATGTGCACACATATAAAGAATGTTGGAAAAAGAAAAAGCAAGCATGGAAGCCTAAAGGTCAAAAGATTCCTTATCAGCCAAAAAGAATAGGTAATCAATATACATGAGATAATAATACATGGAAAAATCATACAACATGTGGTAGATATGGTCACATTGCTATAAACTGCATGAGAGCATGGACCAAAAGGTCTAGAGGCTGGTCAAACCCTAGAATGGCATGCTTGCATTGTCATAAAGTTGGTCACCTCAAGAAAGATTGCAAGGACCGATTGACATAAACAAGCACATATCCCAATAGAAACACCATTGAAGATATACAGAGGGTAAGAGACAAAATGTGGATAAAAGATTCAAAATGTAAATGATGACACCCCATCCAATGGATCTAGTGACATCACCACCACCACTTAAGCTGAACAAGTAAGTATGGAACTGCACTATTCCAAGTCATATTTTGCATCAGTTCCATTATAAAATTGATAGAAAGTCAAAATCTGCATGAATAAAGATGCATATTATGTTACTTGTTACAATTTTGAGAAATCAACCCTGTCAATATACGCATACCAAAAATAATCGGTGAACAAAGAAGATAAGTTGTTCTACACTTACCAAAGATTGTCAGTCAACATACAAAGTGACTAAGTTGCCAATATAACCCAACACTCGTCAGTAAGAAAGGGAAAGTTAAAAGTTGTCACTGTAGAATACTGATATCTGTCGGTACAAGCAACATTGTTAACAACTATCCCAGGCAACTCAACTTCACCGATGATGTTTTATAAAGTCTTCCTGATGAAACCCATCTTCATATCCTGATGAGTCATTGAGCATTTATTACAAAGACTTAGGGCAAAAAGTCTATAAATAGTCAACGGGACAACTTCATTTTTCACCTGCGATTTTAAGAGAAAGCAAAGCAAAAGACAAAGTGATTAAAGAGAAGAAAGCAGAGCATCCTCAGATCAATCTAAGCACACAACAAAAATATCTTTCACCACCATTGCAAATTGAAGTAAGTATCAAAGTTACCAAAAGATCTCTGTCGTCATTTTTCAAGAAAGCCCTAAATTTCCAAAATACCCTAAAACTTGAAAAATGATGGCAACCACCTCAAGAGTTGCTAAAATCAAGAATGATAAGAGGAATGTGGTTAAGTTTATCAAGAAAAATACATGTGTATAGCCCAAGTATAAGATCTTCCCAGAAATTGCATCAAAACCTGATGAAACTGGTACGTTTTTTAAAATCCCACCTAGGGTTTTTCTCATAGAAGACATTAGGTCTTATATTCATTGCAAGATCACAAAGATAGGTGATCTTGAAATGGATGAAGCTTTTAAGAAGCTTTGTGATGGTGAAGGGAAACTAAAGGAAGAGAACAAACACTTGGAAGTCAAAGGGTTAACTAATTCCCTAGATTTCTTGAGGGAATTCAAAACAGAATGGATAAAGTTAGTTTTGAGTAGAATGCATGACAACAAGCTATGGTTAGACCAACCCAAGCAAATAACCAAGGATTCTCTTCACACTTTCACTGATTATCCAATAACTGACAAACCTAGGGAACACAAGCATCCATCCATGAAAGAAGTTGAAAAACTCACCAATGCAGAAGGAGACAACAGAGGTCTCAAAGTGAATACAATCACCGATGAAGAACTAAAATTTGGTGCATGTGTTATTGGGTATAAAATATTTCAAGCTAGCAGATTGAACAACATTTCTTCAATAGCAGTAAGCACAACTTACAAGATAGTGACCAAAGGAACTCAGATGGATCTGTGTGAGATCCTATTAAAACAACTTGATGAGAATATGATCAAAATCAGGTCTACAAAGACCAACACATGTAAGTTTGTCTCACTTATCATGTGTATCTTTTTCTATTTTCAAGAATACTTTCCTTCAGTAGGAAAAGTAAAATGGGACTGTACTAAACCGGTAACCCAACAGATTAGTGAACTGATTAATTCACTAGGAGACAATTTTGAGTCTGTTATGTCTACTTACTTCCTTGAGTTCAAGGAAAAGATGATGGAGAGGACTAGGATTCCCAAACAACTTGTAGAAAAACATAAAGATGAAATATGTTTTATGGCAGACACAAATTTCACCCATATCAAACCACTTGTACCAAGGACAGCTTGGTTAGCACCAATGGATTGTGAGATAAATATTGATCAAGATACAAGTGCAATTAAGGCATTAATAAATGAGCCCATTGATAGCAAACAACCAAGATTTGGAACTTATGAAGAGGCCAAATCAAAGATAAAACAAGGCTTAGAAATCAAGAAAACTGTAAACAAAAAGGATAAAATGGTTAAGAATCTCAAGAATATTCTATCGGTAACAGATGATGAACAAGAACAACCAAAGACTATCGATGAACAAGGCACCATCGATAAGGAATAAGAAGAAAAGAAATCAGATTCTAAGGAGACTGAATATGATACACCTCCACCTCCACCTCCTGCAAAGAAGCAAAGGACAAGGAGTCAAAATGCTACAACCGAAACAACACCCCTTAAGAAAGGTCAAGTAAGGACCTACATAAGGAAGCAGCTAGCTAAGAGAAAAAGGCAACAAACTGTGAAAACCACACCACCAAAGAAGAGGAAAAGGTTGGTTAGGACAAAGGCTGACATAGAAGACACTCAAGATGATGAGCCTGATGTAGCAAAGAAGAACTATAGGAATCAAACAATTGATGAAGCTATCGAATCCATTGCTACACATGGTACAATGGCTGATAAGAAAATTAGAAAATGGGATACACTAAACCCAGAGGACCAGAATAAGATACAAGAGGCAATAATAAAGTCAATGATCAAGAACAGATATGCACCTGTAGAATTTGTCAGTCAAATACCTTAAGAGCTAGGTAAAAGGGTATATCAACAATGGTCATATGCTTTGCAAACTGAAAGAGAAGTAAGGGAGAGGGTACTAGTGACACTAATGCCTCCCAGATCCAAAGTTGAAGAGATCAAAGAAATACTCAACAAGCATTCAAGTAAATTTGTGGCCAAAATAAGGGCATATAAAGTATTAGAGAACAAATTCATAGAGTTAGAAAAAATGAATGAAACTAAATGGAGACAAATTCTAGATCTACCAACAGAGTCAACAAGTGGTGAGAATCAATTATTTCTCACCAACACACCTCATAAAGAGGAGGAGAAAGAAAATGCAAGTCCTCAGCACATTGCTCTAGACAATACTAAAAGTGATAATGAGCCTATTAACGTAGACACAGTCATGGATGATATTATCCAAGATATCACTAACTATGACTTTGACAAAGATCCACAGAAGAAAGATGATGTCAGATTTATCACACTTAAGGATCAATGAAAGCAACAAGAATTGCAGACATTAGATGGTACAATAATTAATGTTGCTGATGAACAAGTGAAGGACACTTCAATCATGGACTCCAAAGAACCAGACCCTGCAGACCAAGTGCAAAAAGATGAGGATGTCAATGCTCCAAAAGATCAAACTGACAAGGAGGACAACACTTTGAATACATCCCAAACAACCACTCAAAGCAATATGCATGTACTAATGAAGGCAATAAATATTCTAGAGGGTAATGATGGATCTGCAGCGGAGGACACAAGCACACCCGAGGACAAGGGTGATGCTAAAGAAAAAGATACAACTATAGAGAAGGATACAACCAATGATAAAAAAGATACATCTACTAATCAAAATAAGGAGGAAACTCAAAAGGAAAAAGGGGACACAAAAACAAAGAAAGGTGAAGAAGCAAAGCAAGATTAGAAGGAGAAATAATCAAAAGAAAAATCTACAAAGACACCCAAGGTTGAAGGAGAGACGTCTTCACAAAACTGACAGGTGCCACCCAAGTAGAAGACACAAGAAGCATCTTCCATAAGGCCTTCACCAACCACTTCAGAGAGAACAAATGAACTAGCTATGGTAGTTCATACATCTGCATCCCCTCAAATATCAAAGAAGAAGAAAGGAAAGAATAAGAATCTAGTAACTGTGGATGAAATCATTGGGATTCTAGTTTGTGATCCAAGAACATTGGATCCAACTGCATTGACAAAGTATGCCAAGCTCTATGAGAGAAAAGCTATTCAAGAAAAATTGAAGAGAGCAGCAAAAGAGGCCAAGGTACTAGAAGTAGCAAGAGGAATACTTCAATAGTTGTACCTGATATAGATATTGATCAAAAAGCTCCAATGCTTGATCAATTGGTAATAGTCATAGATGCAATAACATCTCAGAATATTGATGCTTAGAAGGTTATGGAAGAGAGACTTGAACAAAAGTATGAGTTCAAGCTAGCTGAGGAAATAAGCTAGGAAGTGGCATTGAAAAAGGTTAAGCTATCTAAATTGGTAAGTACAATTGATCTAATTTTATCAGAAGCTATTACCTTAATACAAAAATTGTGCACTTTAGATCAACTCACTTAGGAGTATACCGAAAAGATAGAGAAAATTGATGCTGATCTTAGGTCCAGTGCACAAAGTCTCACCAACACTGAAGAAGCACTTAAATTGCACAATGAAAAAATCATACAAGCTAGGAAATAGAGACAGGACATACAATTTGCAAAGATGAAGTATAGAGATGAGGTAAATGAGCTCCAAGCTAAGCTCTTACTGACACTTACACTCCTACAACAACATGTGAAACAGGTGAATACACTAATTTCCACCCCAGAAATGTCTATCCTAGACAACATTTATGATATGCACGTGAGGCTAGAGCTATACCACATGGCTCTAGAACAACTGAAAGAAAAATGGGAGAAAATGCTCAAAGATATCAAGGAAACCCACTCAAATGTATTTGACACATTGTAAGTTACACATTTTTGTCACAATTTTGACATATTATAAGTTGTACGTCTTTGTCATAAGTATCAAAGAAATGGGGAAATTGATATGTTCACTCACTCACCTCAATTAAAAGGAGGAAAAAAAATGTATAGTAAAAGAAAAAGGAAAATACAAGGAGAAAATAATATGTACATACATAGAAAAGAATAAATAATGTATAGTATACATGTACATATACTTATACCATACCGTTGCATACAGTTAGGGGGAGTCATATGATGACAAGGATACATACATGGTGTACATACTAAACACTTTAGTATTATGCACATATCAATTTTTGATACTAATGTCAAAGGGGGAGATTGAAGCCATTGTATTTTTCCATTAGTGTACTTAAGGAAAAACATGATATGCACCATCGATTTACTCCACACTGACAAACAGGGCACAACACAACCTGACGCTAAGGTTACTCGATAAACACTATTAAGTGTTATCCGATGACAAAAAGGTTAAGGAAACTCGACGAGTAACAACAGTGCAACCCAAAGGAACAACATAGAGAGGAACCTGATAAACAAAGGGCACCTGATGAACAGTTCAAACAAAGGAATGCTGACAGACTTCAAGTTCAACCCGACGACCAAGAACCGACAGTCAGTTACATCCCGTAAAAAGTGGATCTGACTTTCCACATCAGATAAATCACTAAAGTTGTATTTATAGCTTCTTGATTTACTTTTAAATCCATTATGTGCGGAGGAAGCAATGTATTTATTATTGTTTTAATTAGTTTTATTGATTTAAAACATGCAAACTAAAGATCAAGGTCAAGTTGTAAACCTTGGATCTAAGAGTTAACATTATAATGCGTGAATTCCAAGATAGGTCAAATACTTGTATAAATAGGTGCTCAATCCATTGAGAATAGTTGTTGTTCAATGAATATAGTAGCCACAAAGAGCAACTAGAGACCAGATAGAGAATTCATCTAGAAGGATAGAAAAAGAATCAAGTCAGTTTCAAGAACAGAATAGAGGCTACTGACAAGCAAAAAAAAAGTATTCATCAATCACTTAAGGTGATATTATACTTGTGAGAGCTCTAATATATATGTAATATGAAATTATAGATTGTATGTAGTTAGGTCAACATTTGTACTCATTCTAAGAAGTGTAGTAAACTAATGAAATCCTTTCTTGAAAGGTGGGCTTAACCGTCCTATTGTAAAATCTCATAACTGAGGGCACACTTAAATCAATGTTGCTAAAGCTCTTAACAGAGTAGATCTTAATAGGTCTTCACCTTAATACTCCTAACAGGGTAGATCATCAGAAGTGATCAAATTGTTAGCCTTAACCAACTCCCTTCCATTATGCAGATAGTAAAGTTTTGTGGGTGTCATCCCCACCACAGTTATTACTTCCTAACAGGAGTTTTATGTGATACCATATCTTATGTTATGTGTTTATCATTTTCATGAATGTTTCTATGAATACTACAAACCATTAAAGATTATGAATGAACAATACATACATAAGAAAGAACAAGAGTATTGGTTGGTAAATCAGTAATGTATGATTACTAATAATGAATTAAGAAAGGTGTTAAAACTTTTAGAGGTATTGATTCACCCCTCCCCTCTTAGTACTCCTTCCCATTAATTCCAACACACTTAAGCTAAAATTTAGGCATTTTATAATTAATTCTTTTATTAATTATTGATGCAACCTAGGTTTCTCCATTTTAGGGATTTGCGATCAACTTTATATGGATTGATCTCTTTGTAATTATTAATCCCTCTCTGAATGAATATTTCAACTTTCAGAACTTTCTATGTTGTGTCTTCATTCTTCACATTTGTGACAGGTTTTTACTGCCGTGGATCTTGGTGATATAATTCTTCAAATTCTAACATTTACTATACACTCCCTCCTCATCACTGCCCAAGATGAGAGGGTTGATCTATGTGAAAACTAAAATAAATTACCTCTTTTGTCTCTCAGGTTACCCTATTGGAGGGTTATGATAGTTTGACTAAAATGCAGAGATCTTATTCAAAAATCAATAAAATGCAATGATTCCAAAGAAAAGGTACTCTTAAGTTAATGTAGAAACATTCCAAATCAACACTTCAATAACAAGAATTACCACCTTGTAAGACACTAAACAATCAGACTGTTACCAAGAAAAGACAGTGAATTGCAGAAAATGCATTGTTTTTATTGATTCAAAACTTAAAACTCTTCGCCAACCCGACTACTACTTTCATTTTTTGGCCATACAATATAAATAGGTCTCTAGGTGATATCACAATAGTGTTTCCCACTTTTGGGGATGAAGGGAATTGGTCTTCCCAAAAAAAATTCATTTTTGATGCCTTCGTTCGAAGCACACTCTTTGCTTGAAGGGGGTAATTGGCTTCGTACGAAGTACCCTACGTGGGGTACTTCAAGAAGGGGGGTGTTTGTGCGAAGTACCCCACGTAGGGTACTTCATGAAAACACCCCCTTCATGTGAAGACATTGTTGACCGGATTTTATTTTTAATTTTTCGGCTACCCATTTCATTTTCACCATTTACTGTTGGAGATTTTGTGGACCCGGGGCTTAGAGCGAACCAGTGACGTCCAGTATGACATTAGCACATCCTAAGATTTTTTGACTTCTTCTGATTGTTAGCAGTATTAGGTACACACATTTTTCTCTTTTTTTATTGTAAATTATATGTTTTATATTTATTTTAGTTAGTTATTTGTTTTAAATAATTTTTAGTTAGTATAAATGTTAGAAAATCATAGTTGAATTTTAGAATATGTTAGAAAATTATAGTAGTATGTTAGAAAATCATAGTAGAATGTTAGAATATGTTAGAAAATTGTAGTAGAACTGTTAGAAAATGTTACAAAATCATAGTAGAATGTTAGAAAATGTTATAAAACATTAAAAATCATAGTATAAATGTTAGAATATGTTAGAAAATTGTAACTTAGTATACATTAGAAAATTTTAACTTAGTATACATTAGAAAATTGTAACTTAGTATACATTAGAAAATATTAGAAAACCGTACAATAGAATGTTAGCAAATGTTATAAAATTTCAACTTAGTATGTTAGAAAATGATAGAAACCTATGGTAGAATGTTAGAAAATGTTAGAAAATATTTACAAAACATTAGAAATCATAGTAGAAATGTTAGAAAACATTAAGATCTTATAGAATTTATTACAAATATTTGTTTTTAAGTTGCTTTTAGTTAGTTATATTAGGAATCTCTCTCTCTCTCTCTCTCTCTCTCTCTCTCTCTCTCTCTCTCTCTCTCTCTCTCTCTCTTATNCTCTCTCTCTCTCTCTCTCTCTCTCTCTCTCTCTCTCTCTCTCTCTCTCTCTCTCTCAATTATGTACATATGTTCTAGAGTTATGTATAAATATTACTCATGTATAGTTAGATGTTATAATATTATCCTAGGAGACCTCCTTAGTACATCCTAGGATCCTTTAAGACACTTAGATGACCACTTAGTACACCTTAGGACCCTTTAGGACCCCTATTGTGACATAAAATTCTTTAAGAACCCAAGTAGGACCCTTTAAAACACCTAGAATGACCTATTAGAACTCTTTAAGAATATATAGGACCCTTAAGACCTAATATTACCACTTAAGACCTAATAGGACTAATATGAGCTATTAAGACCAATTAGTACATCCTAGGACCCTTTAGGACTATGAGTACACCCTAGGACCCTTTAGGACCCCTATTGTGACATAAATATATTTAAGAACCCAAGTAGAACCCTTTAAGATACCTAGGATGACCTATTAGAACTCTTTAAGAACCCTTAGGACCTTTAAGACCTAATAAGACCACTTACTTGACCTAATAAGACCTATTAATATGAATTGGTACATCCAAGGACCCTCTAGGACTACTACTACACCCGAGGTTCCTTTACGACCCCTATTGCGACATAAAAGTCTTTAAGAACCCTTAGTATCCTTAAGACCTAGAATAGGACCACTTAAGACCTAATAGGACCCCTTAAGACCTAATAAGACTAGACTTAAGACCTAATAGGACTAATATGACCTATTAAGACCAATTAGTACATCCTAGGACCCTTCAGACCTACTAAGACCACTTACTTGACCTAATAGGACCTATTAATACCAATTAGTACATCCAAGGGCCCTTTAGGACTATTAGTACACCCTAGGTCCCTTTAGGACCCCTATTGTGACATAAAAATCTTTAAGAACCCTTAGGACCCCAAAGACCTAGAATAAGACCACTTAAGACCTAATAGGACCCCTTAAGACCTAATTAGAGTAATAGGACCTATTAATACCAATTAGTACATGTAAAAGAACCCTTTAGGACAATTAGTACATCCTAGGACCCTTTAGGACCCTTAGTACACCTTAGGACCCTTTAGGACCCCTATTGTGACATAAAACTCTTTAAGAACCCAATTAGGACATTTTGAAACACCTAAGATGACCTATTAGAACTATTTAAGAATCCCGAGGACCCTTAAGACCTAATAGGACTAATATGTCCTATTAAAACCAATTAGTACATCCTAGGACCCTTAAGACCTAATAAGACCAGTTCCTTGACCTAATAGAACCTATTAATACCAATGAGTACATCCAAGGACCCTTTAGGACTATTAGTGCACCCTAGGTCCCTTTAGGACCCCTATTGTGACATAAAACGCTTTAAGAACCCAAGTAGGACCCTTTAAAACACCTAGGATGACCTATTAGAACTCTCTAAGAATCCCTAGGACCCTTAAGACCTAATAAGACTAGACTTAAGACCTAATAGGACTAATATGACCTATTAAGACTAATTAGTACTCCTAGGACCCTTAAGACCTAATAAGACCACTTACTTGACCTAATAGAGCATATTAATACCAATTAGTACATCCAAGGACCCTTAAGACCTAATAAGACCACTTAATTTACCTAATAGAACCTATTAATACCAATTAGTACATCCAAGGACTCTTTAGGACTATTATTAAACCCTAGGTCCCTTTAGGACTCCTATTGTGACATAAAAATCTTTAATAACCCAAGTAGGACCCTTTAAAACACCTAGGATGACCTATTAGAACTCTTTAAGAAGCCCTAGGACCCTTAAGACCTAATAAGATTAGACTTAAGACCTAATATGACTAATATGACCTATTAAGACCAATTAGTACATCCTAGGACCCTTAAGACCTAATAAGACCACTTACTTGACCTAATAGGACCTATTAATACCAATTAGTACATCCAAGTACCCTTTAGGAATATTAGTACACCCTAGGTCCCTTTAGGACCCCTATTGTGACATAAAAATCTTTAAGAACCCTCAAGACCCTTAAGACCTAGAATAAGACCACTTAAGACCTTTAATAGGACCCCTTAAGACCTAATTAGAGTAATAGGACCTATTAATACCAATTAGGACCTAGTATTGTAAATTTAAGTATACTTTTATATATTTAGATATTTGTTTCTATTTTACACGCAGTTATAGCCTGTAATCAAGTACTTAAGTATTAACACTCAGCTTTCACATGTTACATATAGATGGCCACTCAGGATGTACCACCTCAGGATGCACCTCAAACTCCTAATCTTGCGACTATTTTTCATGCTACTCAGGCAGAGATGGATCAAATTAGAGAGTCCATCCATACATCTGAGCCTATAATATACATAGATATTTGTATCACTGTATTGAGGAGTTTTGAAAATATGACTGCCATATTGAGATCCTAGTCTTCCTTCACACCACAGGTTATTGACAGTATTTTTCAAGAGTTGAGAGCTGTGGTCTCAGGTGATGTTTCCTTAGAGACATTCCAGAGCCGTGTCCCCAAGGAAATCATCAAACGAAAGGTTTTCCCATTTTATGAGGGGAAGCCCAAGGTGAGGGAATATCAGGTTACACAGTGTGAGATTCCTCAGATTGCATGCATGATATACCCCCATTTTCTTACAGTACATGTTCGTTGTCCTAATAATGATTAGATTCCATTATATTTTGCCTAGCAGTTGTATGATGAGTTCCATTTGGGACTCAGGGTAAACTATTTAGATCTTCCCAAATATTATGGTCAGGGGCGCGATAGAGTTGCAGACCATGATCAATATCATAGGGTTGATTGAGTCGTACATTCTCATAGACAACTATTTTGGAAGAGGACTCCGATAGTGGCACCAATGATGTCTGCTACTAAAGATAGAGTGGTCATTTCTTTCCAGAGGGGAGTAGTCTATAAGATAGGGGAGATTGCTTCTACAGCCACCTTCATCACCTCTAATATGGTGGGCAGATATATTTTGACTAGACCAAGTCAAGCCAGATCATCTTTTGAGGCTTCATCTAGTACTATTGTAGGGGTCAGTGATGAGGAATATAGAGGTGCAGGTCTTCCTCCACCTGAAGAGATACAAGCGCTTTCTAGACATCATAGTCACATAGATGTGGCACTTTACTTTTTAGAGGATCTCTTGTAGTTATATTCTTATATTGCAAACATGTAGAGGATCCTAGTACAATCAATTAGAGATGTCATCAGACTTGCACGGGGTCCTGTAGTTCCACCAACATAGGATACACCATCTAGTCATGCGCAACATAGTTCATAGCACTCTGCAGAGCACTCCGCACCCACAGATCAGTCTGCAGCTGCATAGCCAGGAATATGGGTTCAAGATGTACACATCACAGTTGAGGGCCTAGACACATTTGATGACCAATTGCATGGATTGAATCAGGTGGACACTGGCACTGATGTTGGATCATTTATAGAATTTTTATTGCATCTTGGTGGTTCAGGATCGACAACAATCCCCTCCCAAATACACACACCCCTACACTCTTCATTACTAGAGACATTTAGGACTGGAGGTGGTGTGGGTGATGCAGTTTTTGTTGATGATATGATGGTGCAGTGTGCTGATGAGCCTCTTGCTCTTGAGACCCAGGTATATAAATTTTTATTTTCTCCTTTACAAGAGTTTTAGTGAACAATTAATTGTAGATGTGTGTATTGATATTTGTTCAATGTATAATATTTTGTAGGCACAGTTAGTAGAGCACATTACCTCTAGTGTGGGCTCGAAGCATCTTTATATGAGATATTTAGTAGATGTGACACCTACTAGTGGTTAGGTAAAGTTTTAAATATATGTAATCTTAAGCCTACATGTGTACACTTGTAACATGTATTTAAATATATTTTAAGTACTTTACATAATATATAATATGCACATGTATATAACCAACTATTGTACTAAATTTGCAGGGGTCAGTTGTTGCTTCACAGCTAGAGGATGCTTGTGACACTTGGGAAGAGCACAATACCTCTAGTGTGGGCTCGAAGAATCTTCATAGGAGAGATTCAGCAGATGCGACACCTACTAGTGGTCAGGTAAGTTTTAAATATATGTAAGTTTAAACATGCATTTATATATTTCAAGTATTTCACATTACTATTATATACATGAATTTATATTCGCAGGGGTCAGTTTCCGCTTCACAATCAGAGGATGCTCGTGGCAGTCGGTTAGAAGGTCTCTTTGTTCGCATGCGCTTGGATGAATCCCTAGTTTAGGACATGTTGCACAAATCTTTGATTTGAGACTCATTATATATGTCATTATTAGATGTTTGATATTTTCAGTTTATGATTCGAGACATATATTTATATGCTATCCAAACCTCTAGACACAGATGATTTATGATTTGACATTATATAGATTTATGATGGGGTTCATGATGATTTAGACATGTGTGTGTTTATGTTTATGTGTTTAAGATTTGATGATTAGATGACAATACATATAGATGGTTTCATTTGATTAGATGATTTGATTAGATGGTTATATTTGATTAGATGGTTTCATTTGCTTAGATGATATGTTTTGATTAGATGATTTCATTTGATAATGTGGTCTTAAGGCGATGGTTATACATATACATGATTTGATTCTAGTTAAATTAATCAAGTAATATATATTTCAAGTACATAAAAGAATACATAAAAAGTATACATAAGTAATCTAACTAATGTCATTAGTAATCTAACAAATGTCTTAAGGGGATCTAATTAATATCATAAAAAATAACAACTTAATACATGTAACTAATGGAATATAAGTAATATCATCTAGATTTAGTGTTCACTAATGTCATAAGTAATCTAACTAATGTCTTAAGGGGATTATGTATACATGTACATCAAGTAACACATTATTAATCAAGTAATATATTTCAAGTACATAAAATCATACATATAAATATATTAAAATCATTGACAATAAGTATTCTAACTCATTCTAGAACTAACACGTCATAAGTAATCTAACTAATTTCATCATGTTTCAGTGTTCAAGCTAATGTCTTAAGGGGATATTTAACTAATAAGCAATCTATAAAATCACTAAACAATCAAAGCATACATATAAAACCATATGTATACAAGCATATGATGAACTATAACTAATTGAATGTTTGAAGTCATTTTTTTTATATTCAACCGAGTTGCAGAAGTGATGATAAACATTATCAGTTAATGTATTGTCATTGATGTCAACTTATTTGAGTATTATTATGGTGGAAAACATTTTTTGTGAATTGGATATCTGGAACAAACAATGTTTATATGGTCAAAAAATGAAGAGTTTAGTATACACCAAGAGATAGTGAACACCGAGTAAAACACAGTGTATACCAAACACAGTGATAACTAAGCTAGGGATTTTTGACACAACACGGTTAATACTAAGACCGAGCAGTTAATTCAAATCTAGGACAACTAAGATGCTGAGCTAGAAATTGATGATTTCAAGGTAAAATATAAAATTTGTTATTTGATCAAACGGTCATGAAAATTCAATGAGGATTGGACGAAAAAGATTGAAACATGTTTTTTAACACAACTGTCGGGGATGGATCAAGCGGAAAAATGAATGATGGAGATTAAGTGGCAAGATCTGAAGGATGGAAATTAAATGAGCTATGATGTCTATATAAGGGACAAGAGATTAATTATGATTACATGCTACACGTGATGCACATACATGCAATTTTATGCATGACTAATCAAACTGGTTAAAGAGAGAACTGATCATTTTCTGCAGACATAACTGAGCGACCAAGGAAATAGCATTACCGAGCAGAACAAGTATGCAGTATTAGATGAATTGAAGACGTAAAAATTGATTAGAGGTATTATGTACTTAGCATAGATTTGAATATCTATAAAATAGAGTTGTATTTGAGTCAGATCACTACAATATCAATTTAACCATTGTTATAGATAAATCTCTTAACCGTGTAGGACAGTGAAGTCTTTATTATAACATTCAGAGAATGTTGAGTGTTTTCTGGTTGACCCCATAGTGAATGCATGGTCAAGAAAGAAATGTAAGATTTAAATCCTCTAACCAGGTCACATTTAATGGTGTGCATTGTAACCTTTAACAGGGTTGTCTCTTCACCAAGCTCACTTTAGAAGAGTGAAAATATTTTGGGTTACCAGTCCCAGGTGGTTTTTCCCTTAGCAGGGTTTCCACATTAAAAATCTATGTGTAAATGTGCATGAATGTTGTGGATTATTATTTTACTTTACACTTTATTTTATTGACCTAGATCAATAATCACAGTATTAATTTATTGATACTCAGTAAACACTATTGATGATAGTTTGAGATTATAGAATACATTTTCACCAAGCCAAGTTTTATATTTGAATTTGTTTTGGTATACATCTCGAGAAATTTGGAACTAGAGGATAATTTGTGAGGAAACTGATTCTAGCTCATTCACCCCCCCTCTCAGTTATTCTAACAATTGGTATCAGAGCATATAGTGCTTAGAAGAAAGTTTTGAAGGACCTAAGCTAAAGATCACAAGATGTATAAGAGAGATGTACCTAAGCTAAACAAGGATAAATTATCGACATGGAAAAGTAGAATGAAACTATACCTATCAGTAATTGGTGACAACATTGTAGATTATCTAGAAAATGAATTCATCCTACCTTTTGGACCTTTGACTGTAACTCAGATGAAAGAGAAACATGAACATAACATTATCATGGTGGAGATTGCTTCTTCACTCACAGATACTGAATTTGAGGACATCAAGACATGTACAACTACCAAGAAGATGTGGGATCAACTTACACTAGTTTATGGAGGAGATGTAAGTGTACTTAGAGACAAAGCTGAAAATCTTCATGGAAAGTTTGATGACATGTGAATGAAAGGAGAGAACATAACACAATACAGTACCTGGCTTAAGGAAGTGGTGAATGATAATCGAGGATCTGGTGGAACCATTGATGAAGACATTATTGTGAGTAAGATTCTTATAAGTCTATTGCCTATTTATTCTATAAGAGTCTCTGCTATACATGAAATGAGAGATGCACCTAGAAATAACATTACTATTGATAGTCTTGCTAGAATAATGATTTATTTTGAGTTGAATAACTTTGAAAACACTATTGTATCATCTATGGAGTCCTCATTTATGTCTACTTTGAAAATTGGTAAAACTAGTAGCAAACACATAATCAGAAATAACAGTGACAGTGATAGTGATGACAAGGAACTTGATGAACTTGAAGCTTTAATGGTTAGAAGATTTCACAAAGGTAAAGGAAGATATAAATATGAACTACCTTTGATATGTTTTAACTGTAAATAGATTGGCCATTTTGCAGCAATATTCCCTAAGAAAAATAATGATGATAGAAATGATAGATCTAATGATAGAAAGGATGACCGAGACTACAGAAGCAACTGACAGTATGACAGAAGAGATAATTGAGATTATAAAGATAAAGGTAAGAAAGCTTGTTACATTACTAAAGATGAAGTTAATGACAATAGTTCTGACAATGATGAAGATATTGAGACAATGTTCGTAGCTTTGAAAGATGATTTAGATGAAGATGAAATTTATGTAGAAACAAAACTTATCTCTAAGTTAGTAAACATGACATTTGGGTTATTGATAGTGGTTGTACACATCACATGACTGGTGATAGAGGAAAAATTAAATTTCTTGAACATTATGATGGAGGATCTGTTAGAATGGGAAATGACACACCTTGTCAAGTGAAAGGAAAAGGTACTATTATGTTGAACAATCAAATCAAATGTGAAAATTATTATTGTGTAAAAGGAATTAAATACAATTTGCTGAGTGTTTCACAATTGAATAACACAGGTCACTGAGTTGCATTTCAAAACATAAAAGCTAGAATCTATGATGGAAAAAGGAAAGTTGATCGGTACTGGTGAACAATCTAAAGGTAACTTATTCTATCTTGACATAGCTGTTCACTACTTGCTTATTGGAAAAGAATGATGACATATGGTTATGGCATAAAAGACTTTATCATGTAAATTTTAACATGGTTAAGATTAGTAGAAAAAAGAAAACTTAGAGGCTTACCGAGCTTAAGTAAACCAGACCATGTAGTGTGCAAAAATTGTCAAATGGGTAAGATGTCAAAATCTAGTTTCAAGAGAAAGAATTTTTCATCTAATGATATTTTGGAGTTAGTTCATATAGACCTATGTGGACCAATGAGAAAACAGAGCTATTATGGGGACGATGATTACTCTAGGATGATGACTGACATGTTCCTAAAAGAAAAATCTGAAGCATTTAAGATGTTTAAGTGGTACAATTCTAAAGTGGAGAAATAAACTGGTAGAGATCTGACGTGTTTGAGATATAATAGAGGAGGTAAATTTATTCATGATGAGTTCGCTAAATTTTTTAATGAGTATGGAATTAAGAGACATGTTTCTACACCAAGGACACCACAGTAGAACAAAATTGCTGAAAGAAGGAACATATCAATAGTTGATTGTGCCAGAACATTGATGATTGAGAAAGGAGTTGCACAAACATACTGGAGAGAAGCTGTTAGCACAACATTTTACACACTAAACGAAGTATAAATGAAGAAAGATTCAAACAAAACACCTTATGAGCTATGGTATGGGTATACATCGAATGTAAGTTATTTTAGAATATTTGGTCGTCGGTGTTATAGTCTGAAAGATGAGAGAAATGGTAAATTTGATTTGAAAAGTGATGAGGGAATATTTATTGGATATTATACTAAGAGTAAAGCTTACAAATGTTTGAACAAGACAACTAACAACATAATTGAGAGTGCAAATGTAAAAGTTGATGAATTTTCTAAGAAGAATGACGAGGACAACATAAAAGAACCCAAAGATTACAGTAAATGTGTTTACTGGGAAGAACCTGGTATTATACCGATGCAGATGCCTAATGTTACTGTGCAATAGGGTAATGTCACCAGGCAACAGATAGCACAGACTGAGAATCAGGAAAATACTGAAAGTGAAAATCATGAACTAGGAGACAATGAACATACAAAAGAAGATAATGAAGAACCAAGACTTGAACCTGTACTTTTTAAATATGTGAGAAGACATCATTCACAAAATTAGATTATTGGAGATAAAAGAGTAGGGATGATGACAAGAAGTAAGTTCACAGATGACACTTGTTTAATTTGTGAATTTGAGCCTAAGAATGTTAGAGATGCATTAGAAAATGAAGAATGGATTAATGTTATGAATGAGGAAATTGAACAGATACAGAAAAATAAGACATTGACATTAGTACCGAGATCGAGTGATGAAAATGTCATTGGAACCAAATGGATTTTTAGAAACAAACTAAATGAAGATGTGAATGTAACAAAAAATAAAGCAAGATTATTTTGCAATGGGTATGCACAAGAAGAAGGAATTGACTATGGAGAAACTTTTGCACCCATTTCTGGACTTGAAGGAGTAAGAATACTACTTGCATACGCTGCATATAAAGGATTCAAGGTATATCATATGGATGTGAAGTCTACATTTTTGAATGGAATACTAGAAGAAGAGGTATACATTGAACAACTAGAAGGATTTGTTGATCTTGATCAACCACACATGGTATGTAAGTTACACAAAGCTTTATATGGACTGAAACAAGCACCGAGAGCATGGTATGAAAGATTGTATTTCTATCTTATAAGTATTGGATTTATTAGAACAAGTGACAACAAAAATTTGCATTTAAAGGAGGAAATAATGATAAAACACTTATTGCTAAAATATTTGTTGATGATATTATATTTGGGGGTAATGATAATCTATGCACTTCATTTGCTGATGAAATGAGAAAAGAATTTGAGATGTCAATGTTTGGAGAGTTATTTTCTAGGATTACAGATTTTACAACAGGCTGAAGGTATCTACATTAATCAATCAAAATACATAAAGGAAGTTCAAAAGACATTTAAAATGGAAGAATCAAAACTAGTCAGAACACCTATGGTGACAGGATGCAAACTGAAAAAAGAAGACAAGACACCTGAGGTAAATCAGACATTGTACAAATCTATGATTGGTAAATTGATGTATGTTGTACACACAAGAACTGACATTGTACATGTAGTTGAAATAGTTGCAAGATTTTTTTCTAACCCCAGAGAATCACATATGACTATTGTGAAAAGAATATTTAGATATTTGAAGAATACTGAAGATTATATACTATGGTACAAAAGACAAGGAAAGTTTGAATTGAAAGTTTATACTAATGCTGATTGGGATAGGAACATAGATGATAGAAAAAGAACTACTGGTGGAGAATTCTTTATTGGAGAAAGACTAGTTACTTGGATAATCAAGAAACAAGGATGCATATCTCAGCCAACTGCAAAAGTAGAGTATGTTGCTGCTGCTGTTGCAAATTGTTCGAACATAGCATGGATAAAACAACTATTGAAAGGAATAAATGAAGAGATCACTGATCCAGTGATAATTCATTGTGATAATACAAGTTCTATAAATATTTTGAAGAATCCCATGATGCATGCAAATAAAAAGCACATGATGACATGTAACTGATTGAATGCTTGATAATGTTAAGTTGAAGATGATGCAAGACATTAAATCAGTTAATGGTTTGTATTGTCATTGATGTCAACTTGATATCATCTGTATGGTCATATACATAATGCTAAAGACTTGAGAGAATCAATGGAACAAAGGTTATGCTTTCAGCAATGCATAAAAGTCAAGTATTCACTAAGTGACAGACAACACCGACGGAGTGCACACCATCGGTAAAGAAAGAGAAAAAGTCACAGTGATGCCCTACGAGTAGAAGACAGTGTTTCCCGATGAAGTAGAATCACAGGATGCCTAATGAGCTAAAAATAGAGTTTCCCGATGAGCAAGATCCAATGATGCCCGACAGACGGAGATCCTGAAGCTAACTAAAGCTACACCGATGGAATTGGTAGTTGTCACCAGCGACGAACTACAGAATTGACTGAGAGAATAGAGAGATCAGAAAATGACAAAATATCTAGTTGGCAGAGCTTAAGGATAGACTTAACTAATTGTTTTATTCAACCATAATTAAGAAATTAATTTATACAGTTGGCAAGAAGATAACTATGAGATAAATCAGGAGTTAAAGTCGTAAATCAAATTGGCTGGATTATTTTTCATGCCAAGAATCAAGAATCAAGAATCAAGAATCAAGAATCAAGAATCAAGAATCAAGAATCAAGAATCAAGAATCAAGAATCAAGAATTAAGGAATATCATGTCTATATAAGAGAAAAGCATAATTCATTTCCACATGCACTCAGATACACGGGGGAGTGAATTGAAAGAAGATGCTGAAGGATAAACTTCATATAGTCCTGATCAATCAAGCTAAGGGAGAGCTAAAAAATTCTGCAGACACCGATGAATAGTGAAGCATAGCATCACAGAGTAGAAAGTGTGAAGCACACAGGAATTGAATTGATACATTGATTAGAGAGGTATTGTACGTAAATAGATCTGAATATCTGCAATTCAAAGTTGCATTAGAAATAGGTCATTATGTTTCAGTTTAACCATTGAAGCATTAAGTCTCTTAACAGAGCAAGACTTAACCGTCTTCTATAATTGAGGTATATCCTAATAGATTACCAAAAAGGTTGATTCATGATAGTAGCAGTGGTCTTACCTAAAGCCTATTGACAGTCTAAGAAGGAGGCTGATTCAAGGATGGT
>MU225693.1:1907784-1922539 GCA_018584345.1 Thuja plicata
AATACATCAAAGAAGTTCTGAAAATATTCAAGATGGAAGATTCCAAACCTGTTGGAACACTGATGGCTACTGGATGCAAATTAACAAAGGAAGACAAGACAACAGAGGTAAATCAGACTCTATATAGCTCAATGATAGGAAAACTCATGTATGTTGTACACACTAGACCAGATATTGCACATGCAGTAGGGATTGTTGCTAGATTTTTTGCTAACCCTAGGGAATCACATATAACTGCTGTGAAAATAATTCTAAGATATCTGAAGAATACTGAGGAATTTGACTTATGGTATAGAAGAGAAGGAAAATTTGAATTGAAAGTGTTTACCGACACTGATTGGGCTGGAAATATTGATGACCGAAAGAGCACAACTGGAGGAGCATTCTTTATGGGTGAAAAACTTGTCACATGGATTAGCAAGAAGCAAGGATGCATCTCTTAGTCTACTGTAGAAGCATAATATGTTGTTGTTGCTACAAACTGCTCAAATATTGCATGGATCAAATAGTTGCTGGAAGGTATGCATATGAAGATCATAGAACTAGTAATTATCTACTGTGATAACACCAATGCAATAAATATTTCCAAGAATCCAGTCATGCATGCAAAGACTAAACATGTTGCCATTAAGTATCACTATTTAAGAGAACAAGTTCAAGAAAAAGAGGTCATACTTGAATATGTGCAATCAAAAGAATAATTGGCTAATATCTTCACCAAGCCACTGGCCAAGGATACATTTGAGTACCTAAGAAAAAGACTAGGGGTCAAACCCATGTCTACCAGTCAGTAAAAGGAATGAAGGCTGCATCTGCCATATATTATCAGAATATCATTCGTGATTGATGCAAGCAAAAAATTGAACCTCAAAGCTACATTTATATATAGAAAGGTATATATCAGAACCAAGCACTAGAACATAGTGTTATATTGATGATGAATAAGGGAAATTCAAGGAATATATTTTTTGACAGAATGTCAGATATTTGACAAATATTTGTTTGGCATTGTTGTCAAAGGGAGAGAATGTATCCATATTATCATCAGAAACTATTCATTATCAGATTACTCCAAATAGGGAGAGATCATATCCATAGGGAGAGTATTTGTATAAAAGTTGCAAATAAAAGATAGTGACATCAAGAAGTAGAAAAGTCAAAAGAGAGAAATTGACACAAACAGAGGTCACAACACATCAGTAGAAGAAACAAAAAAGCTGCAAGAATCAAATCTAAGCTAACATAGGGCTTACTGGAAGTCAGACATTTTTATCAGTTATCAAAACAAACTGTTTGGTAATTTGATGAATCTCAACAATTGTATTTCATGTTGTATTAGAAATAGTATAGTATGATAATATAGCATGTTTCCATCAATGCCAAAGGGAGAGATTGATGACATGTAACTGATTGAATGTTTGATAATGTTAAGTTGAAGATGATGCAAGAAATTAAATCAGTTAATGGTTTGTATTTTAATTGATGTCAACTTGATATCAATTGTATGGTCATATATATAATGCTAAAGACTTTAGAGAATCAATGGAATAGAGGTTATGCTTTCAGCAATGCATAAAGAGGAAAAGTCACAGTGATGCCTGACGAGCAGAAGACAGTGTTGCCTGATGAAGTAGAATCACAAGATGCCCAACGAGGTGAAAATAGAGTTTCCTAATGAGCAAGATCCAATGATGCCTGACAGGCAGAGATCCTGAAGCTAACTGAAGTTACACTGACGGAACTGGCAGTTGTCACCGGTGACGAACTGCATAATTGGTCAACAGGACAGAGAGATCAGAAAATGAAAAAATATCTAGCTGGCAGAGCTTAATGATAGACTTAACTAATTGTTTTATTTGTTTTATTCAACCACAGTTAAGCAATTGATTTATAGAGTTGGTAATAAGATAATTACGAGATAAATCAGGAGTTAAAGCCGTAAATCAAATTGGCTGAATTTTTTTTCATGCCAAGAATCAAGAATTAAGAATCAAGAATCAAGAATTAAGGAATATCATGTCTATATAAGAGACAAGCATAATTCATTTTTGCATGCACTCAGATTCACGGGGGAGTGAATTGAAAGAAGATGCTGAAGAGAAACTGGTGAAGGATAAAATTCATACAGTCTTGATCAATCAAGCTAAGGGAGAGCTAAAGAATTTTGTAGACACCAACGAATAGTGAAGCACATCATTACAGAGAAGAAAGTGTGAAGCATAAAGGAATTGAATTTATACATTGATCAGAGAGGTATTATACATAAATAGATCTGAATATCTGCAATTCAAAGTTGCATTAGAAACAGGTCATTATGTTTTAGTTTAACCATTGAAGCATTAAGTCTCTTAACAGAGCAAGACTTAACTGTCTTCTATAATTGAGGTATATCCTAATAGATTAGCAAAAAGGTTGATTCATGATAGTAGCAGCGGTCTTACCTAAAGCCTATTGATAGTCTAAGAAGGAGGCTGATTCAAGGATGGTAGTAAGATTAGTATAAAGCCTATTGACAGTCTAAAGACTAATTCAGGGATGGTAGTATAGATGCCAGATACTAAGTGATAACCTATGTATAAAAATCCTCTAACAAGGTCGCACTTAATCACGTGTTTGTAACCTTTAACAGGGTTGGCTCCTAACAGGTTTCACTTCAAAAGAGTAAAAATTTGGGGTACCGGTCCCAGTGGTTTTTTCCCTTAACAGGGTTTCCACGTTAAAATCCATGTGTTATGTGTGTATGGTTTATTACTTTATTGTTTTGAATTTCACATATGCATTTCTGGATTGATTGGTATACTCTGCATATTTACTGAGTATCGGTAAATAAGTTTTACTTCTTATCGGTAATCAAGGAGAATAAGGAAAGACAAGGTAAATTGACAGACAATAAATTATTTCAAGTATTTCAAGGCATACATCTTGTAGGGACTTAATAATCTGAGGTGTATTAATTGGTGGATTAAAGTTTAAAGGATAAATTTTTGAGGCCACTGATTCACCCCCCCTCTTAGTTATTACTAACAACACATATCTATTAAATATCACTACTTGAGGGAACAAGTACAAGATAAACACGTAATACTAGAATATGTAGAATCAAAAGAACAACTTGCAGATATATTCATAAAACCCTTACCAAAGGATACATTTGAGTACTTGAGAGGTAGAGTAGGGGTTCGTCCCTTGTCTATTGGTACCTAAATTGAGTGGGAGGTTTCATCAAGCTACATGAAATCATAATATCTACCATGTTGATGCAAAGTTGAACTGGACTGACACAGAGATATCAGTACACTGAAAGGTACCTACTACACCAAAAATTAGAGATATTTTATTTGGCTACTAAAGAGCTACATATTTCTTTTTGGCATTGTTGTCAAAGGGAGAGAGTTGATCAATGAAATATAAAGGGAGAGTATCTATCTAATAAAGGGAAAAAAGAGAAAGGGAGAGACATATCTAATCTATAGAGAGATTCAAGAGCTGAAAAGTCAAAACTGTAGGGAGAGTCTGCATGGTGAGTTTTTTTTATACTGACACAATTTATATTCAAGCTAAAGAGAGCTACAAAATTGTTGCAGTTGTAGAACAAAAATTTAGTATTTTGTTGTATGACATTTTATGTTGCATATTTCATATTGTGTTGCCATCAATGCCTAAGGGAGAGATTGATGAACTATAATTTATTGAATGTTTTAAGTCATTTTTTGATATTCAACCGAGTTGCAGAAGTGATGACAAACATTATCAGTTAATGTATTGTCATTGATGCCAACTTATTTGAGTATTATTATGGTGGAAAACATTTTTTGTGAATTGGAGATCTAGAACAAACAATATTTATGTGGTCAGAAAATGAAGAGTTATGTATACATTGAGAGACAATGAACACTGAGTAAAATACATTGTATACCAAGCATAGTGATAATTGAGCTAGGGATTGCTGACATAACACAATTAATACTAAGAATGAGTAGTTAATTCAAATCGAGGTCAACTAAGATGCTGAGCTAGCAATTGATGATTTCAAGGTAAAATACAAAGTTTTTTATTTGATCAAATAGTCACAAAAATTTAATGAAGATTGGATGACAAAGATTGAAACATGTTTTTAATACAACTGCCGAGGATGGATCAAGCGGGAAAATGAATGATGGATATTAAGTGACAAGATTTGATGGATGGAAATTAAATGAGCTATGATGTCTATATAAGAGACAATAGATTTATTATGATTACATGCTACACCTGATGCACATACATGCAAGTTTATGCATGACTGATCAAATTGGTTAAAGACAGAACCGAGCATTTTCTGCAGACATAACTGAGCAATAGAGGAAAGAGCATTACCGAGTAGAACAAGTATGAAGTATGAGATGAACTGAAGAAGTACAAATTAATTAGAGGTATTATGCACTTATCATAGATCTAAATATCTGCAAAATAGAGTTGTATTTGACTCAGATCACTATTGTATCAATTTAACCATTGTTACAGATAAATCTCTTAACCGAGTAGGACAGTGAAGTCTTTATTATAACATTCAAAGAATGTTGAGTGTTTTCTTTTTGACCCCATAGTGAAGGCATGGTCAAGAGAGAACTATAAGTTTTAAATCCTCTAACCAAGTCACATTTAACAGTGTGCATTATAACCTTTAACAGGGTTGGCTCTTCACCGAGCTCACTTCAAAAGAGTGAAAATATTTTGGGTTACCGGTCCTAGGTGGTTTTTCCCTTAGCAGGGTTTCCATGTTAAAAATCTATGTGTCAATGTGCATGAATGTTGTGGATTGTTATTTTAATTTACACTTTATTTTATTGACCTAGATTGGTAATCATAGTATTAATTTACTGATACTCGGTAAACACTATTGATGATAGTTTGAGATTATAGAATATATTTTCACCGAGCCGAGTTTTATATTTGAATTTGTTTTGGTATACATCTGGATAAATTTGGGACTGTAGGATAATTTGTGAGGAAAATGATTCTAAATGATTCACCCACCCTCTCAGTTATTCTAACAGCATATATATATATATATATAAGCATACATAAAATTCTATATATTAAAACCATTGAACCATCAAATAGGTCCATCATATATCAACAAATTATAGTCCATCATATGTTTAAATATATCAACAAAGTATAGTCAATTTAATCCAGAGATATCAAGTAGGTCCTAACACATAAAATAGGTATACATATTATACTTTTTAGACCAACTCAAGTGGTTCAGACCTTTCATGGAGAACATGTAATATTCTCTCATAATCCTCACTATCTAGTCTCCACTTACGACGTCCATGTTGAGATTTAACTATATGGAGACAAAGGGAGGTGGCCACTACTAGGTGACTATATTGAAACACCTTATTGTCTAGTTGGTAATCAACAAAGTGAATACCATGTTGAATTACTTTAATTTTTTTAAATATGTTCCCTCTAAAACAATTGAACCTGTAGATCACAAATTTTAACAATATAAAATTAAACAAAATAAATTTAAAATTTGTTAAAAGGTTAAAATTTTAAATTTACAAAATGAGTTAAATATATTGATGCAAAGCATACAAACCTATGGGAACAACATTCCATCACTTTCTTCAGGTTAAAGTAACTTCATCCTCTCTGTAGTACAATGCAATAAATAATTACCAACTCCTTCTACATTTCCATGCTCATCAATCACTGCAAAGACATCTCCTACACAATAAATTTATATATACATGTGAGATCTTAAAATTTACTTAGTTCAATCTATAGATCTATCTATATATCTATACACGCAGCTCAATGGACCATATAATGTAAAATATATACTTACCAATTTTTACCAATCTAGAGATATGATTGTAATTAGTAGAAATCAAAGGAACATCATCAAAGTTTTCATCTTAATCTCTATCAAATGTATCAGTAACAACTAGTGGCACTAGATTACATGCACCTACATATCCATGGTCTTGATTGATGCATTCCTCATAATTGTCAGCAATGCAATGACAACAAAAGCATGAGTAGTCCCTAGTGTTCAATGTCCAATTGCGACAATTCGTACTCATAACTCAATGCATAGATCACATCTTTTTATCCTCTTGAAACCATGCATAATTTTTCTATCCACACTTGAACAAATGCATATATAATACATTCTATAAATATAATTTGAATAAAGAATGTAAAAAATTTAAACACTTGAATAAATATATATATCGTGCACACATGAATAATTTAAAAATGTGTGCATACCTTTTATCTCCCAAAATTTTATATGTGGTACCTCTCGAGTCATTCCTGATGACGTTTCATTCTTATTTGGTGTGAAATGTGTCCAACACCATTCAACAAAATCATGTGAATTTTTAATATGAACTCCCTTATAATTCATTTGATACTTTTGTAGAGTGCGTTTGATGCAAGCTCCAACACCATCATGTTCACCTTTTCCATGTCCACTCTCAAATAAACTCCAGACATGTGGTATGTTTTCATTACGATGATATCTACATAATGCATAAAATGGTCTGGATGATTTGAATTGTTCAGCACATCCATCTGACCAAACATAATATTTATCAATTTTTATGCTTCTTTCTTTAAAATTTGCAAAAAATGTCTTGAAGAAATGTTCTACATAATGAATTCCATGCTCTTTATCATCACTTATATAAAAATGATATTCCTTCTGATGACCCGTGCTTCAGATGTTCTCTAAATACCATCCAAATCTAATTGTGTGTGTCGATAACACACATGTACCATAATAGTAATTTCCTTTGAAAATTAGTATTCCGATTGAATTACCTTTTGATGAACAAAGGAATAGTTTTCTGCGAAATCAAAAACTGATACAATAGTCCCAAGTGAGAAATTATCTCTCAGTGTTTGACATTTTTGTGCTTTCCACTTTGAAAAAAAGCATAATGAATGTAGGGTTGAATCAATTTTTAAAAATTTTCCATAAATACTCCAACATTTATCTCCTCTTCAACATATTCTAACCGTTTGGATTCTTTCCCAAATTTTGTTTCATTCTTTACATATTTGTAACTCTTGCAATTTACCATCTTTGTTACATCAATGTTTTCATTTTTCAAAGTAAAAAGAGTCAAATCAGCACATGTTTCACATATTCCTTTTATGCAATTTATTTGACCAGTTGTGTCATCTTTTTTTTCACACAAAATGGATGAGATGATCTCACTTCATCTAGCAGGAGGAGCATTTTCAAAACCATAAGTGTCTTCTACAAAATTTTGAAAAACCTGATAATGGAGATCAAATTCAATATGATAACGACAACAACAAGCTTCAAACACTTTGTTTGTCCTGACATAATATGGCTTCAATATTTCAAACAATGTTTTCCCAATATTTATATTAAGATTTGAACTACAAAATGACACATACATTTCATGTTGTGTTGTTTCCAACCAATGTTTCATATGATATTCATATTGATTAGTTGCAATTCTATGTCTGATAACATCTCTACTGTTTGATGAAGGACATGTATTATCATTCCAAAATAATGTGACCAAATTCTTGATTCCTCCATCAATCCTATCAGAACAAGGATCTCTACACATTATTTCCCAATTGCCTTCCAAGGTTCTATCATCCAAAAGCATTCTCCTATCAACTTACCGTGATATTATTTTCCTACTAAAACCAATCCGAGATGAAACTAAAGAAATTTGTCCTTTTCAGAGCATAGTGTTACATACAATGGATGTCAACATAAATTTTCTTGTAATGGTCTTATCTTTAGTTCGAGATCACTTCCCTACCTGGTTCAAACCTTTCCTAAGATTTTCAATCATATCAGTTTGCATTTCAACAACTTTTCTCTTCTTTGATGTTGTTTCTATACCCATTAATTTTACTGCCCCTTCCAAATTTTTGTTTATAAGTACAACTGAAAGCGTTTGGGCTTGTTCAAGTGTTTCAAAATTATCAAATTTAGCCAATATTTCTCTTTCTATTGTATTCATTGACCTATTTTTAGCAAGACTTAAGGGTTGAACATTAGCAAGTGATCTCAATTCTCCACATCCACTATAAGTAAATGATTTAAGTTTCTATAATTAATATTTATCTTTATAGTTTGAGCTAGATTTATATGTTCATCCATACCAGTAGGAGCACGCGATCCTGACCCTTCTCAAAAATCATTTTCTTGAGCTTCCGTAGGGAGTGATCCCAATCCTTCTTTAATATGCAATTCTTTAACTTGACTTGACCTTGTCCTTCACCTTCTTTAGTTTTATGATAATATGCCAATGCAGCTTCACAATTTATTTGTTCTCTACTACGCAGCCTTTTTCTAGCAGATTTACTTTGTCTTCCCTTCTTGTTCCCCATTTCTTCTCACAAAAAAATTTCTTCCAAAAGATCGACAATAAAAATTATCTTCTTTTAAAAAAACTTTGATCTAGTATTTCTCCTCTTTAAAATTATGCCTTTGAAAAAAATAGAAATAGAAATCCTCCTCCAAAAAATTCTTTTGTAAAAATTGATGAATAATAGAAAAAGTGAATTAACTTATTGCAATTCAGTGAAAAATGGAAAGAATTTTTTTTATTTTAATACCATTCTATTTTTTATTTATTTTATAATTCATAACTAGCTGACCTAGTTCGTGCGAACTAGGTTGGGTAAAATTTTGGCGGGGTGTTTCTCACCAGAATTTTCCCATGGGGGTCTTTGAGAAAAGACCCTTCACACAAAGCCCCTCAGGTACCTTCATGTGAAGGGGGTCTTCGCTCAAAGACCCCAAAATTGAAATTTTGCCTTGATAAAAAAAGAAAACTCCAAAAAAATGGCCTTTCAAAGCCCGGGACAAGGACCAAACAAGATGCTTTTCTGAAACACATGATGTCAAATGATGCTATTTGGAGCAAGATTTCTAATGAATATAATTTTAATACATATTGAGTTCATTGTCACTTTCAAATATTACTTTAACTAAACAGAGGTTGTTTGGTCATTGAACAACCTGTCTCTTCAAGGTTTCGGGAAAAATAGTACATTACACAAAAACAATTATGAAAAATAGGTAGGAAAAGAGTATTTGTGTTACCTTTCTATAAAAAAAAGAAAAAATGAATTTCGATATATACAAATCAATTTAGAGTGATCCAAGTGACCTTATGTCTTAATTACAGTTACTATCACTTTAGAAATTAATAAACTATGAAATATTGACCCAAAATGAATGAAACCAATTGAATCCTTTATATATTAAAGTTACAAATATAATCTTGAAAGAATTACATCGTTATCATATTAAAAAAAAATTATGCTAATCCAATTGACAATCACTCCTTAAAAACATAGTTTTTTCACACAAACCACTTTTCGAAGGAGAAGGAAAAATGAATTTTAATTTTAAATTTTTTTTTTTTTAGAAACTAGAAATAAAATTCTAAAAGAGTCTAGTTTACATCATCTTCAAATTCATAATAGTTTTGCTGCAACAGGTGTTTGAAAGTGAAGTTTTTTCTCAGAATGTTGATCTCAGTGTCAAAGTTGGCCAAAAAGTGGGACACACTATTGTGAGACCACCCCTCTTGTCACCCAAAAATACCAATAAAATACTTTCTAACTCCCAATAAACTAACTACAAGCAGTTAGAACTGACTGCCACTGCCCAAAACAGATTGTCTAAAGGTCTTTGTCGACTTATTAGTCTATTACAAATGGTATAGAATGTTATCAAGTTAAAAACTAAGTTGTCAACTTGAAAACTACATACCTCTAAGCCCCTTTACATGGTTCTTCTCTTTTAACATCAATAATTAACCCTATTTCTCTAAAATTGTCTCTTAGCCCTTAAGGCTTATGACCAACTTAGGAACTATTTCATCCTACCACCCTTATTACATTGTTTTTTATGACCATACAAGTCATTTACATGTTTTTAACTCCATAAAACCTATTAAGGACTAATAAATCCCTTTCCAATTACATAGTGAACCTTGTAGGGCTATTTGCCTTATCATGGAAATTCTACCTTACATAGACTCTTTAGGACTCCATTACATTCCATAGGCACTAATAGCCCAAATTACAATTATTTTGAGACCTTTTAGGTCCTTGTAGTCTTCATAGGTCTTCAACTCCTCTTGGATCTCCATCAGGATCATGAAGTGACCCCTGTAGCCATAGGATCATGAAGTGACCCCTATAGCCATGGTGCTCCTACACCACTATCAGATGTAGATGCAGATAGATATCTTCTTCCAGCCTTCAACACAATTTGCCAAGACTCCTTTATGACACCACATTTTCTCCACCTTTAGTATTATCATTCACACTTCTTATTCTGTTTGTAAACTTTTCTACATAATCATATTCATATCATACCACCTTCAACATTCACTCACACTTAGTCCATCCATCATTAGATCCAAAAATATGCTCTATATATTTACATATCTATTGAACATACGTCAATCTAACAAAAAAAATCTTAGCTTGAATACAAAAGAAAATATTTTGAGGTATACAATGAAAATACACACGCTAGAAAAATACCTAAAAGATAGGTTCCACATATGAGAAATCCATACCAAAATACCACAAGAGCCAAAGATAGGTCATACATAAGATAAGTATGTTATATAGAATAAACACCAAATGATAAATATATTTTGGGGCCGAAGGGAATGCCACAACCAAGACCATGTCTTGATCACCACAAAATTCAATGCCAACATAAGATTAACACCAAACAACAACTATCCAAAATAGAATACAAATGATGTACCAAAAACTTCTGACACACTACATGAATGTCCAGAAAGAAAGGATACCCAGAGAGAACTCTAAACAAAATAATCAAAGATAACCATCCAATCTACACCCACTGAACATTAAATATATACCAAAAATGTATACCACCATTAACAAAACAAAGAGAACGATCCACACCATATGTTACCATATAATACCACATAGAATAGATCAATTTTGCAAATCACCCAGAGCACAATCATCTGGTACATAGGTTTTGACATCAATGACAATAATTCAAACATCAATATCTCAACAAAGTCCACATTACTCACAATCATAGCCTCAAAAGGTATAACATCACAAATTAGATAACCAACAAGCTACACCACCATGGTCCTCACAACTAGGCATAAGGACATAAGTACTTGTCGATGCAACAACATAAATTAGATCACCCTAAAGATACCAACCTCTTACAAGTCTAACATTATAATACAATACACACATATATCCATCCAAGCATATGGTAAGTTTAACACATCGCATAAAGAAACAAAGAAATTTACAGAGCCAAAACAAGGCATCTCAAGAGATTTCATCAAACTGTAGAAAGGCATCACCACAACATAATTTTGAGGCTACATTCATAAGGGTGTCATGCAAGAAGCAAATGTGAGAGGCACTACATCATCCCCCAAGGACTAGGCTTACTCCTAGAAGCCTACAATTCATGCAATAAAGCTCACAAGTGTGAGATCCACAACTAAATCTGAACAAAAAATAGACATACGACTCATTTACAAGTCTAGCCAAATCACACCAACTCCTTACAAGTCAGCCTCACTATTGTTGAAAGGACCGACATACATAGAAAAGAAAACTAGGGTGAACCCACAATAATGGGTTACACTTTTTCAAAGGAAGGAATTCCTAATTTTTGACAAGATGTCAAAAATCAAAGGTTTTGATTGAAAGTCACTTTCGATCGGAAGCCCTTTTTACTTCCTTTCAAAAGTCATGGACTTCCGATCGAAAGTCCCCAAACAAGGGGGGTTTTGATCAAAAATATGTTTGGATAGAACCTTTTTTTAAATTAATTTTTATTCAATTCATTGGGTTCCAAATTTTTTATTGGGTTTTAATTCCCCAAAATTCTAGGGACTTTTGATAGAAAGTACTTTCTATCGAAACCCTTTAGTTTTGATAGAAAGTACTTTCTATCGAAAGTACTTGTCTAAGTTGCTCTTGCAAAAGACAAGTAGAATTTTCACTATTCTGGCCTTTAGATCTCAATCGAAGGGCTCAAATGGGACAATAACAAACCCATATGCATGATAGAAGTACTTAAAATGATCTTTCCAATGGTTATGATTTTAATATATTTTGAGTTTATTATGCATATATTTTTTTACATTAATCAAATATAGGTTTCTTACCAAACATCAACTTCTGTGTGTGATGCTTATGGAAAAATAGTAAACAAGAGAAAAAAAATTCTGAAAAATATCTATGCACTAGGTATTGAAGTCCTCTTTCTATATTTTTTTTATGAAATCGGACAAATACACAAGTTACAAGTTACAAAATGAATGTATGTCACAATTATGGTTAAGTCAACTTCAAATGTTAATAAAATATGAAATACCTAGGATAAAGTTATGAAACAAATTGAAATCATTATATATGGATGTTACAAAACTAAATTCGAAAGAATCACATTGATACCTATTTTAGAAAAAAAGTTATGCTTTAAGAAGTGAGTGTTAGTCTTTAAAAATGTTGTTTACAACAACATACTAGTTTTTGAGGGAGATAGAAAAATGGATTCAAATCAATTCCAAAAAAAATTAAAAAATATATTTAGAATATACATAGAAAATTATAAAATACTCTAATTTACTTCATCTTCAAATTTGCAATGGTTTAGCAACAATATGCATCTGGATGTGAAGTTTTTTTTAGAATGTACATTTCAATGTCAAAGTAGGAAAAAAGTGTAACCTAATATTGTGGGACCACCCATCAAAACTCTCAAATTCCTATAAATGAATCACAATATGTGCTAGGAAAGATACTTCTTGTCATGGTCTCTGCAAAATGAGGCATAACACTTGCCACTCTATCTCACCACAAGGCATGTAGCCACAAAACAATGCCCTCTTGGGTCTCCTCTAACAACAAGGAACCCAAAAATATCAAGTAAAAAAATCAAGAACAAGGTTAATATCATCCCAAAAGACTAAAAAGAACTACCATGTTAATCCAACCAAAGTCTCACTTACTCATTCAAGTATCTGATAAGGTAAGGATTCTCTATCCAAATCCACTTCTCTGATGGATACTACATCCATATTAGGGTACCAAGAGGTAAAAACACAGAAGGTTTCCTCTCAAAACCAAGAGCACTCACACTAGAGAGTCTCAAAATTGTACTCCTTTCACATTAAGGGATACACAAAATCCAAGTAAACATCAAGAATAAGAGCAATATGATTTATTGATTTCGAGAGCTCAACTATAGCTCAAACAAGGATTACCCAACCCAACTAAACCATAGTCTCACCTTCAAAAAGGTGGAAATGAGTCCCAATGGTTAACTTCATCCTACACTCAAATCCATAACCAAGCTCAGGATGGTAAGATACATCCACAAAGACTGCATCCTTCTAGCGTGAAGCTAGGAATAACACACTACTATGAATTCTCTAGCAAAACCAATCTCTAACATGGAGTATTTCTAAGAGGAATACATAGATATTATAATAATATATACATATATAATCATATAGAGACATGGACAAGGGAGTGTCAAAATATTGGAAAGAAGACTCTTTGTGATGACATGTAACTGATTGAATGTTTGATAATGTTAATTTGAAGATGATGCAAAACATTAAATCAGTTAATGGTTTGTATTGTCATTGATGTCAACTTGATATCATCTATATAGTCATATACATAATGCCAAAGACTTCAGAGAATCAATGGAACAGAGGTTATGCTTTCAGCAATGCATAAAAGTCAAGTATTCACCAAGTGACAGACTACACCGGCGGAGTGCACACCATCGATAAAGACAGAGATAAAGTCACAGTGATGCCCGACAAGCAGAAGATAGTGTTGCCCGATGAAGTAGAATCACAGAATGCCTAACAAGCTAAAAATAGTGTTTCCCAACGAGCAAGATCCAATGATGCCCGACGGACAGAGATCCCTAAGCTAACTGAAGATACACCGATGGAACTAGCAGTTGTCACCAGCGACAAACTGTAGACTTGATCGACATAACAGAGAGATAAGAAAATGATAAAATATCTAGCTGGTAGAGCTTAAGGATAGACTTAAGTAGTTGTTTTATTTGTTTTATTTAACCACAGTTAAGTAAGTGAGTTAAAGATGATTTATACAGCTGGCAAGAAGATAACTAAGAGATAAATCAGGAGTTAAAGCTGTAAATCAAATTGGTTGGATTGTTTTTCACACCAAGAATCAAGAATCAAGAATCAAGAATCAAGAATCAAGGAAATTCATGTCTATATAAGAGACAATCATAATTCATTTCCACATTCACTCAGATACGAGGGAGTGAATTGAGAGAAGATGCTGAAGAGAAACTGATGAAGGATAAACTTCATGCAGTCCTGATCAATCAAGCTAAGGGAGAGCTAAAGAATTCTGCAGACACCGACGAACAGTGAAGCACAACATCATAGAGAAGAAAGAATGAAGAACAAAGGAATGGAATTGATATATTGATCAGAGAGGTATTGTACGTAAATAGATCTGAATATCTACAATTCAAAGTTGCATTAGAAATAGGTCATTGTGTTTCAGTTTAACCATTGAAGCATTAAGTCTCTTAATAGAGCAGGCCTTAACAGTCTTTTGTAATTGAGGTATATCCTAACAGATTACCAGAGGGTTGACTCATGATAGTAGCATCAGTCTTACCTAAAGCCTATTGACAGTCTAAGAAGGAGGCTGATTCAAGGATGGTAGT